>PVIY010019928.1:0-44932 GCA_004026745.1 Myrmecophaga tridactyla
AAAAGAGGCCCTCTTGGGGGTGACTCTTAGGCCTAAATTTTAAGTAGACTTGACCTATCCTTTGTGGGGTTAAGTTTCATATGAACAAACCCCAAGACTGGGGGCTCAGCCTATAGCTTTGGTTGTCCACACTGCTTGTGAGAATATCAAGAATTCAACTTGGGGAAGTTGAATTTCTCCCCGCTCTCACCATTCCCCGTAAGGGGCTTGCAAATACTTTTCCAGTCACTGATCAAATCATTCTGGGATTCATCGGGGCATCACTCTGGACAAACCAACAAAATCCCATGTGGCTACCTGAGATTCCAAGTACTTATGACATTTAATCAAACTATCTACATGGGTTATATTAGGAAATGCTCTAGTCAAAATATAAATTTTGTAACAAATAAACATTTTTTTGCTTTAGTCTCACACCTAAGGTGATATTTTAAAGTATTAATTATCATCTATTTTCAGCACCTTGCAATAATGACAATTCTTTGTTCTTCCTCATGCAAAAGCATTTTTTAAATTTGTACATTGTACATTTCTAAGTCTGGAAAGTTTTATGGTTTATAAAAGTAAAAAGAAGTTAGGACAGTGGTGAGGGAAAAAATCCTGAAAACTTTAATTGGCTTTTCATTAGAGATACAATGGCCTAAATATATATATATATATATATATATATATACATTTTTTTTTTTTTTTTTTGCATGGGCAGGTACCAGGAACCGAACCTGGGTCTCCGGCATGACAAGTGGGAACTCTGCACGCTGAGCCACCATGACTTGCAAATGATCTAAATATTTTCATTAGAAAGTAAGTCATTTTGGGTGGGCCACGGTGGCTCAGCAGGCAGAGTTCTTGCCTGCCATGCAGGAGACCCAGGTTCGATTCCTGGTGCCTGCCCATGCAAAAAAAAAAAAAAAAAAAAAGTTATTTTAAAAAGTGGTTTATTACAAGGGAAACACTAATCTTACGTTTAGTAGATAAACAGTCTTTACTACCTCAACTTAGTGTATGAAATCATAACCCAACTTAGTTTTTTTAACTTTTAAATACATACAATTTCATTTATCTTTACTTTTGCCTAATGCCTTTATCTAGTAAACTACTAACATTAAGAATACCTGCAGATGAGAAGTGCTTCTGAGAAACACATTTTAAGTAAGATTTTTAACTCACTTTTTACTTTTAACTTTAACCAGCTTAATGAAATTTAGACTGTCAAACATGACAGCCAGCAACTAATTCAAGAAATCAAAAAGGTACCCCAAAAAATGATTCTGTATTGCACATTTGTATGCACTTGGAAGATGTAAGAAAGTTCCACTAGTTGAGCTGGGTAATTATCACCATAAAATAGAAAATATTTCTGTAAAGTAATGGAAAGAATTTAAAAAACCATATTAGAACTTATACATTCAAATGAGTGTTTTCTTTCAAAGGAGACTTTGTAGGAAAACAACATACTCCACGATTATTGGAAACATTTTTGTAATTCTCTTTTAGAAACTGAGTTTTAGAAACTCTGTAGAAACTGCCTTCACAGGTGGTAACAAGCCATACAAGAAAATTAAACTAAAACTTTACAAGCATACATTATTTTGGTCTAAAATCAGTATTTTCCAACTTGACCATCTATCTCATTTACCAAATTTGTTTCTTGGTGATTTCTGGATGTTTCAAAAAATACAACACCTTGATCCCTGCCCCTAAAAATATATATATTAATTTTTTTTTTTTTTTTTTTGGCATGGGCAGGCTCGAGAATCAAACCTGAGTCTCTGGCATGGCAGGCGAAAATTCTGCCACTGAGACATCATTGCACTGCCCTATATTAAATTTTTATACATAGGGCAGTGTTTTATATATCTATATAAAACACTCCCAGAGCTGAAGATTTACAGTAATTACTAAGGATGGTTTATAATGTGGTATAGGTTCTAAAGAAAGTTCCAAAAGAAGAATCCGCAAATATTTTAAGTGATTGTAATTTCATCAGAATAAACGTAGGTAAAGTATTGATTTTGAGGGGGTAAGAACTCAACTAAAGGGCTAAACTATGATTTGTTTGTTATAAATTAACTCAGAAAATCTAGAGCAGGGCTTCTCAAACCTTAACGTGCATAAGAATTACCTGAGAATCTTACTAAAATGCAGATTCTGATTTGGTAGGTAGAAGGGACAAAGGGTGGAGATTTTGCATTTCTAGTATGTTCCCAGGTTATACTGACACTAGCGATCCATGGTTCACTCTTTGAGAATACTGCTTCCTTTTGGAGAGTTGTCAAACATAAGTAGTAGTGGTCAAGGGTCAACAAACTGGTCAGTAATCTTGAAGAGTGGCCTATGCCTGTTCTCCATGTGAAAAAGAAATTCTCTCAGATTTCAAATTATTCATTAAAAACAGGAATAATCTAGTGAAGATTTATCAAATGAATAAATGTAATCTATGAAGTAGCCCAATCTTCTGGAGAAGATTTATGTTCCTTCCCACAACATGATAATCATTTTAGGAAACAGAACTTTATCTAAACAGGAATTTGAAGGTGAAGACAAGGAAGGTCTTAACCTTACTCTGGCCTGTGATGTGACTTTTGCTCTCAATTGTTACCTTTCAATTTTGGTACTAGATGTTGAAATTCCTCCAATGTATAGGCTTCATCCACTCCAGTTAGAGCAATTGCTCCATCTGTGCCAGATCGTGGGCCATCCCAAAGTTCTCGACTAGGATCTCTCCGAGGCACAAAGAGTATGGCCTTGTGTGATGGTAACTGCTTGCCAGGGATGCTTTGGAGGACAAGAATGCTATCAGGCTCTTGGAATCCACACAGGTACAGAAAGTTGTTGTCTTGGTGGAAAGTGTAGGGGATATCGTTGCTCATGTAGTATGTAGGGTTGGACAGCAGGACCACTGTCTGGTCTGTCCCACTCGGTCCTTGTGCTTGCTTTTGAATTAGAGACATCAGTTTGTGTCTGCGAAGTGCATATTCCACCTGGGATAGTCCTGGTGTCACCTCCCCTAGAAACGACAAATAACAGTGATGCCTTGCATTTCTATAGTGCCAAAGTACTTAAGTTAACTCAATATTAGATGGAGATACGTAATAAATTCTTAAATTTATGCCAAATTTCCTCACAGCATCTAGAGAATTAAGATCCAAGTTTCAAATTCTCTGTCAATTACAAAACTGTGGAAGAAATGATAGTTAAATGTGGTCCTGTCTGAGGTTGACCCCTTAAGATCTCTTCCATCTTGGTTCATTCTTGTACTAATTCAATCAAATACTCATTCAACACTATTATGTGGAAAGCATTGTTCAATATATAATCAAACTTGCTCTGAAGATTCAATATATAAGGTGGAAAGAAGGGTCACATTCTCTGTGTATCACTTCTCCAAAAGAATGTAAGCTCCGCAAGGACATAGATTTTTCTCTATTTGTTAAATATTATACATTCCCAAGGCCTGGAATATAGTGGGCATTTGATAAATATTTGTTAAATGATATATAGTTTTTAAAATAATAGAGTTTAAGGCCAAAAAGCATTCCCCAATTGCAAAAGCTGGAATAAATTTCTTCTTCTGAATTCCAATGCATAACACCTTTCTAACAGAACTCGTCACACTCTACCTTGTATTATTACTGAGGTGGGTATACACAAGCTCCTTGAGTGTCAGGGACATTTTCCTATCTTCCAAACATCCTACTTATATCATCTATTTCTTGGAATCAAATTAGGTGAAACATGGTTCTCTAGATAATCTTTTGAAAGGTATGGATAAATTCCATTCAGTAAACTGTATGAAGCCACATAAATTTTTTTTTAACACAAATTTTTAAATACAATTATAAGAGACTCAGATTCTTTTTTTTTTACATGGGCAGGCATCGGAAATTGAACCCGGGTCCTCTGGCATGGCAGGCAAGCATTCTTGCCTGCTGAGCCACCGTGGCCCACCCTCAGATTCTTTTAAAGCCACCCATAGGGTCCTGAAATACACAGATTAAGATCCGCTGTTTATGAAATGTCACGTGTTAATTCTGAATCTTTGTACCTAGCAGACTGCCTGATGCTAGCACAGTGATGAATGGTCAATACTTCCCTTATGAAACTGAAATGATGACTGTTTTTAATTTAGGTTCCAAACCAAAAGACCTACAAAAAGAATCACAAAATTTGTACACCTTGGGGTGCACGGGTAGTTCAGTGGTAGAACTTTCACCTGCCATGAAGGAGACCCAGTCCATGCACTCAACCAATCCTCTCCTCTCCCCACCAAAAAAAGAGTTGTGAAAAAAATTCTCTATGATATACATATCATGCATCTGCCTCTGAGTATGTGTATATATAGATACAGAAATACATATATGTAGGGAGACACCATACACAAAAGGTTGTATCCCTCAGCCTATACTTAGCATTAGTTATAAAAAGCACTAAAGCTTTTTGAACGCTTACTACGTGTTAGATGCTGCTCTAAATTATGTATATGTTTCAACTCGTTTAATCTTTACAATGACTCTCTGATGTGAGTTAGTCTTTACTGCCTGTGGTAGCCAATGTCTAAGACAGTGCCCATGGACACCAGCTCCTGGTATTTATACCCTTGAACAGTACTTTCCCATACTGTACTGGGGTTGGTCAGCCACATTCAATATAAAAAATACTGATATGTCATTTTCAAGGTGAGGTTATAAGACACTGTAGCTTCTGTCTTGGAAATCTGTTCTCTTTCTCTTTGATCACTTACTTTAGAGGAAGCCAATTGTTGAATCGTGAACAGCTATATGGAGATGCCCAAATGATGAGGAACTGGGCCTCTTGTCAACAGTCATATGAGCCATTTTGGGAGCAGATCCTCCAGCCCTAGTCAAGCCTTCAGATGACAGCCACTTCAGCCAACAGTTTGACTGAAATCTCATGAAATCCAGAGTCAGAAATCATCCAGCTAACCTACTTCCAGATTCCTGGACCTTAGAAACTGTATGAGTTAATAAATAGTCATTGTCTTCAGCTGCTAAGTTTTGGGGTAATTTGTTACACAGCAATAGATAATTAATAAAACCCCATTTAATAGAAGAGGATACTGAGGCACAGAGAGATTAAATATATTTCTCATTGAAACACAGCCAATAAGTGGTAGAACTGGAATTAGAGTTTACCTGACTGCCTCTCTAAAAAATAATAAAAACTTTTATTGAGTGCTGAAAAACTTTGAGCTGAGTTAGAGGTATGTGAGTTTTTCTGTTTACTCCTTAAATTGTACATCTATGATTATTCCACAATAAATATTATTCAGCAGCCTGGAGTTAAGGATGGTTTACACTTTTCTATCAGTTTAGCTGCAAGCACATGATAAGACTATTATTGTCAGAGTAGAATATTCCTATAGAAAAGGTAGAAAAATAGAAATAAACAAGAAAGTAGAATTCATTGTAATCGTACTAACTAAAAAATAACCGGTTTTAACATTTTCATGTACTGTTCATTTTCACAGGATTTTTTCTATTTTTGTATATTTATTTTAAAAGCTTTAAAAGAAGTGAGGTAATTATACTGAACATACTGTGCTGTAATCTGCTTATTATATGGCTTTTTGAACTGAATTTTATCTTCAGTGAACTTGATTTATATATTGGATGCTACTAATGCTTATCCAATTACTCGTAGTATAACCTTGGGCAAGTTACTTAACCACTGAGTTCAGTTTCTTCATCCGTAAATTATTTTACTAAATTAATTACTCCAGATAAAGAACTCAGACATTGTTTGAAAACTACTATTGGCAGTGAAAAGGAGAACAGTTTCCTATGCAAATATGGAAAGCTAGCCATGAAATACAGCTGTATAAAAAGTTAAGTTACATCTTGAGTGTACATGGCTCATTCTCCAGGAACACCTTAGGCTGGATTGCAAAACAAGTGTCAATAAATTTTAAAAAACTGAAATCATACAATGTATATTCTCCAACCACCAAAAAATGAAGCTAGAAATCAATAAAGGGTGAAAGGGAAAATTCACAAATATGTGGAAATTCACACTTGGAACACTAGGAATAGAAGGAAACTTTCTTCTCTTAAACAACCAATGGGTTAGAGAGGAAATTAGAAATGAAATTAGGAAATTTCTTGATGTGAACAAAAATGAAAATACAACATATGCAAAATTATAGGATGCAGCAAAGGCAGTGCTGAGAGGAAAATTTATAGCTTTAAATGCTTCTATTTAAAAAGCAGGCTTCGAATCAGAGACCTAACTGGAAGAACTAGAAAAAGAATAAGAAACTTAACCCAAAGCAAGCAGAAGAAAGGAAATAACAAAGAGAGGAGTGGTGATAATAGATAAATAGAATAGAAAGCAAAACAAAACAAAAAGCAGTAGAGAGAATCAACAAAACCAATAGCTGGTTCTTTGAAAAGATGAATAAAATTGATAAACTGTTTAACTAGCCTGACAAAGAAAAAAAAAAAAGAGTAGATACACATTGCAAAAATCAGAAATGAAAAGGGGGGCATTACTACCAACCATGCTGAAATAAAAAGGACTATAAAAGGATACTATGAACAACTGTATGTCAATACACTAGATAACCTAGATGAAATGGACAAATTCTTAGAAACCCACAAACCACCTATATTGACTCAAGAAGAAACAGATCTCAACAAACTAATTATTAGTAATGAGACTGAATTAGTAATAAAAAACCTTCCATCAAAGAAAAACTTAGGACCAGATGGTTTCACAGGGGAATTCTACCAAACATTCCAAGATGACTTAACTCCAATCCTGTTCAAACTCTTCCAAAAAAATTAAAGTGGAGGGTACACACCTATTTCAATCTATGAGGCCAACATCACTCTTCTGAAAGCCAAATAAAGATACCACAACAAAAGAAAGTTAAAGAGCATTATCTATTATGAATACAGATGCAAAAAGCCACAACAAAATACCAGCAAATTGAACCAGACAGCATATTAAAAGAATTATATACAATGATCAAGTGGGATTTACCCTTGGTATGCAAGGTTGGTTTAACATAAGAAAATCACTATTAATGTAATACACCACCTTAACAGAATACAGGGAGGAAAAAACCCAACATGATCAATGATCATCTCAACTGATGTACAAAAGGCATTTAGATAAAAATCCAGCACCCTTTCTGAATAAAAACATTTAGAATATTAGTAATAGAAGGAATCGTCTCAACATGATAAAGGGCATATGAAAGGCCCAAAGCTAACATCCTACTTACTGGTGAAAGTAAGCTTTCCCTCTGAGATCAGGAAAAAGACAAGGATACCCACTGTCACCACTGTTATTTAATATTATACTGGAGAAATTAGGCAAGAAAAAGAAATAAAAGGCATCCAGATTGGAAAGAAGTAAAACTTCCACTATTTGCAGATGATATGATCCTATACGCAGAAAATCCTGAAAAATCTACAACAGAGCTCTTATACGTAATAAATGAATTCAGCAAAGTAGCGGGATACAAGAGCAACACCAAAATCAGTAGTGTTTTTATACACAAGCAATGAACAACTGGAACAAGAAATCAAGAAAAAAATTCCACTCACAACAGCATCTAAAACAATCAACTACCTGGGAATAAATCCTCAAGGATGTAAAGGCTTTGTACACAGAAAACTACAAACATTGCTAAATGAAATAAAAGAGGACCTAAATAAATGGAAGAGTATTCTGTGTTCATGGATTAGAAGATCAAATATTATAAATATCATTAAGGTATTAATACTACCCAAAGCAACTTACAGATTCAATGGAATCCCAATCAAAATTCCAACAACCTTCTTTGAAGAAATTGAAAAGCCTATCATCAAATTTATATGGAAAGGTAAGGGGCTCTGAATAACTAATGCCTTCTTGAAAACGAAGAATGAAGTTGGAGGAGTCACACTTTGCAATCTTAAACCTTATTACAAAGCCACACCCAAAGGACAAGCAACGGAAGATAAAGTATATAAATGGACCTCATCAAAACAAAACATTCTTTTCTCAAAGGACTTTACCATGAAAATAAAAGACAACCTACACAAATGGAGAAAATATTTGGAAAACATTATCCAGTAAAGGATTAATATGCAGGTATATATAAAGAAATCCTTCAACCTAACAACAGAAAGACAAACAACCCAATGAAAAAGCAGGCAAAACACTTTTTGAATAGACATCTCTCCAAAAAAGATATACAAATGCCCAGAAAGCATGAGAAAAGATGCTCAACATCACAGCCATCAAGGAAATGCAAATCAAACCCACAATGAGATACCATTATACCCATTAGAATGGCTGCTATTTTAAAAAAAAGGAAAAAACAAGTGTTGGAGGGGGTGTGGAAAAACAGGGAACACTCATTCATTGCTGGTGGCAATATTAAAATGGTGCAGTCACTGCGGAAAAGTTTGGCAGTTCCTTAGAAAGTTAAATACAGAACTACCCTATGACCTGGCAAACTCAGTATTCCGTATATACCCCAAAGAATTGAAAGTAGGATTTGGAACAGATACTTGGACACAATGTTCATAGCAGCCTCATTCACAATTGCCAAAAGATGGAAGCAACCCAAGTGTCCATCAACCAATGAATGAATAAATAAAATGTGGCATATACACACAATAGAATATTACTCAGCTGTAAAAAAGAACAAAGTCCTGATACATGCGACAACATGGATAAGCCTTGAAGACATCATGTTGGTGAAATAAGCCAGACACAAAAGGACAAATATTGTATAATTTCACTGATTTGAAATGATTAGATAAGCAAATTTCTAGAGTCAGAATTGAGAATATAGGTTACCAGAGGACAAGGGATAGGACATGGGAACTTAAGGCTTAAAATGTACAGGTTTCCTACTTGGAATGATGGAAATGCATTGATAATGCATGGTGCTAATGGTAGTACATTGTGAATTCAATTAACAGCACTGAAAAATATATCTGAATGTGATTAAAAGGGGGAATGTTAAATTGTGTACATGTTAACAGAATAAAAATTTTAAAAAAATTCATGGAACTATAATACACAGTGAATCCTAAGCTGAACCATGGATTTTAATTAATAGTACAATTATAAAAATGTGTTATCCATCAATTGTAACAACTGTTTCAGACAATGCAAGGTGGTAGTGGTGGAGTGGTATATGGGAAACCTATATTTTATGAATGATTATTCTGTAAAACTACAACTTCTTCAATAAAAGAAAAAAAAGTAAGTTATGGAACAAGATGGATAACAGGAGAAACCTTTTGTGTAAAAATAAACAAACAACAAATCCAGGAGAGAAATAGAAAAAAATTAAGAGAAGAATCATACATTTTATTGTGGTGATCTACAGAGAGTAAGATTAGAGAAGAGTGAAATTTTTCATTTCATATGCTCTTGATATTGTTTGAGTTTTGCTGAAATGAGTATATACCTTTATAACTAAAACCCCAAACAAAGAGAGAAAGAGGACTAAAAACAGAATCCATGGAAAGTCCATTCCAGGAATCTATGGAAACTCCTTTCCATACTCATAACCTAAAATGGCTCTTTGTTGCCCATTAGATCAAATTAAAACTCTTAGGCCTACATTTTTAAAATAGCTATTTAATTTTAAAGTTCTCTCTTGAAATACTTTTAAACTTATAGGATGATTATAAAAATAAAGCAAACTCCATAAGAGAACTACAATGTATCCCTATATCAGCAGATATCAGATCCATCAATTTTAACATTTTGCCCCTTTGTTGTACCATTCTATCATTCTACCAATTCATCTATCTCTGTGGCTATTTATCAATCCAATTTCTGAACACTTGAATGTAAGTCATATATATCATGCTCCTTAAGCAATTATTAGCACCATATACATTTCTGAAGAACAAGGATATTCATTTTATTAAGTCATTAAGTTCAAGAAATTTAACAATGATACAAAGCTTAGTCTATTTTCTGATTTTTTCATTTACATCAACAATGCCTTTTTAAGCTTTCTCTTTCCCTGTTTGAGCTCATCTACAATCATGTACTGCTTTTCTCATTGTTTCTTTAGTTTCTCTTTCTTCCTTTTTTTTAAATTGTGGAAACATAACCAATATAAACTTTCCCATTTCAACCACTGGAAACCATACCCAGGGGATTTATCACATTTTCAATGTTGTGGTTTCCTCAACATCTTCCATTACCAAAACTAACCCAATTCCTCAAATAGAGACCCTATACACATTTTTCATTAACTCTCCATTCCCTTTGCCCCTTGCCCCTGGAAATCTTTACTGTAATTTCAGTCTCTATGAGCTTGAATATTCTGGTATTTTCTTTGCAGTTACCACGACACTTAAATTTAATAAGCTAAATCTTTAACAATCTTGTTTTGATAACTACCTAACTTCATTAGTATACACAAACTATGTTTTAACCTATACCCCTACCTTTTATGTAGTTCTTTTAATAAATCACATGTTTATACATTATGAATCCCAAACCACTGATTTATCATTGCATCTACTTTTTAGATCCTGTAGGAAGTAGTGGAAATACAAACCAAAAATACAATAGTACTGACATTTATATTTACCCATGTAATTACCCTCACCAAAGATGTTTATTTCTTCATGCAGCTTCAACCTATTGTCTACTGTCCTTTTCTCTCAACTTGCAGAACATTCTTCAGCCTCTCTTATAGGGCTGGTCTAGTGGTGATGAACTCCCTCAGCTTTTGATTATCCAGATTTTTAAAATTTAACCCTCATTTTTTTTTCTTTGTATGCTGTATGGAGAGGGGTCACATTTTATTTTTTTTCCATGTGAGTATCCCCTTATTGCAGCAACATTTGTTGAATTTTTAAAAATAATCCATTAATTTATTTTTAGTAGTAGTAAAACATACATAACATAAAAACTATTTTAATCACTTTAGTGGACAATGTTTGACATTAAGTACGACAACAATACTGTGTAAATTTCACTATTTCCAGTCTATTTTCATCAACCCAAACCAAAAATCATACTCATTTAGCAATAACTCTCAACCCTCACCACCTCTGATAAACAACTATTCTGCTTTATGTCTCTATGAATTTGTTCATCCTAATATTTCACAGGAGAGAAATAAAAAAAATCTATTTCTTTTTGTGTCTAGCTTAGTTCACTCAACATGATGTCTTCATAGTCCATCCATGTTGTAGCATGTACCAGCAATTTCTTTTACAGCTTAATATTCCAATGTATTATTGTAACATATTTTATCCATTGATCTACTCATGAACATTTGGGTTGCTTCTACCTTTTGGCTACTGTGAATAATGTTGCAGTGAACACTGGTGTACAGATATCTGTCCAAGTTCCTGCTTTCAATTCTTTTGGGTATATATCTAGGAGTGAAATAGCTGGATAATGTGTAATCCTATAAACTTTTGGAGGAAACAAACTGTTTTCCACAGGGGCTGTACCATTTTACCTCTCAGAGAGAAACTGCTGGGTCAAAGACCTTTGAATTTTCTTATTACTTACGTTCAGCTCTTGCATTCAGTTGTTCATGATTGCCTTGGAAATATCAAATTGTTTTACCTATGCATAATTTATCTTTCCAGTAAATTCTGTAGTTTGCATTGCATTATTAAAATGCTAATAGAGTTATTAACAATAGAACAAAATTTACATTTATACTGATGAAGTTGGCAAGAAATAAAAAACAAATAAGAGAGGGTCTTATAGGGCAGTTTGTATTAGCAAGGCACCAGTCACATTACATTTCTTTCTCTTGGGATTAAGTTGGCTAAAAGTTCCTAGGCTCTTGGCCAGAATACTGAACTTTGCACCAGAGCTGAGGAACAGTTTAGCTATCTCTTTCCCTGATAATTATTCATATTAGTCTGCTATAGATTTCCCAGTTTACCCAAGCACTAATACTCTTTTAAGCAGAAGCTGGTTATAATTGGTGGATTATGTGACCTTTGTTTATTCCTGACCTTTGGCTACTGGTTATCTCAAAGCCACAGTCCATGAAATAAAAAATCAATTCATTTTGAGATTTTTAGGAAACATTGTGGAAAATGAGGAAATTCATGATTTTAATGACTTTTTCGATGATTTACCTCCCATTAGTTAACATACACATTTAATTAACATACACATTACCACATATGTGTATGTATGTTATACATGTGTGTACACATATATATATGTCAGAAAATAACTTCTGTAAAAAGATACGTAATTATTTAGAAATCAAAGCAGGACTGGAAAATCATTTTTATAAGCTTCAAAGCATTCCTCTCTTTGCTGAATCCAGTTTCATGCAAATGACTATATGATAAATACTTTAAAACACTGAGTATATTTTCCCAAGTCTATGAAATTTTCAACATTATGAAATGATTATTAACTAAATGTTTCTCAACTTCTAAAATCTCAAAGTGACAAAAAACTCTCAGTCACAATAGACACATTATTCGAGGCAAAAAGATTTGTTTTCATTTTAAGGAGGAAAATAAAGATGTAATAAAACAATGAACTTTAACCCTAGAAGTAAAGTTGACAGTTGTCATGTTCTTTGGTCACAGACATAATCATCACGGTTGCTCTGGCCTGAATTTCTTCTGATAAACTGTATGTGAATGAACAGCCTGGCAACTTTGTCAAATTGTGAAGTATTAAGAAACAAACAGTATTTTATAATGTGGAATCAATTTAGGAAGGGGGGCTATTCTAACAAGCTTACTTAACCAGTCAAAACACTAGAAGTCACAAGCTGGACTCTGCAATCATGAGACAAAATTTTCACAACCAACTCTGAGATTCTGCAGCCAAGAAGTAAAGTTCTTTAGAAACATTTAGAGTTGGGTTTCTCAACAGAAGAAGAAAATGTTCTTCATATTTTATCAGCCAAGCAGAAAATCCAGAGAGGAAAGTTGTGTGAAGATTGGAAATTGATGGAAAGATGAAGGTCTTGCTACAATCTAGGTAAGTATTTTAATTATTCCCTTAAAATCAACTAGATTAGGATTTTATATGATCTGATTTTGAAGCAGTCCTTAAAAATAATTCTGTTTAATATTATACAGTTTTGTTGTATATAAGGGAGTAGTTCATAAACTGATCTGTTAGGAAAGTAATTGGAGAATGGACAGGATAAATTAAGAAGTGTTTCCTTTATAAAGGAAACATAGACCTCCCTGAAAAAATGAAGTGACCAAATAAATTTTTAAAAAGTACTTTGAATAGATTTTACTTGCATATATGAAGCAAAACAAGCCAGACAGAAAGGGTACATATAGTATGTACCCTGTATATGAAGTTCTATTTATATGAAGTTCAAGAACAGGCAAAACACTCTATGGTGATAGAAACTAGAGCAGTGGTTGTCTATGGAGGTGAGGATTGACAGGAGGGGATACAAGGGAACTTTCTGGGGTGACAGAAATTTTCACAATCTTGACTGAGGTTTGGGTTAAACTGGCATATGCCTTTGTCAAAACTCACTGAATTGCCTGTCACTGTATGTAAATTTTATCTCAAAAAAGGACACCACTCTCTGAACATGAGATAACTTTTATACAAGATTTCTCTCAGTTGGATTTCTTCTTATCAAAAAAAGTATAAGGAGGAGAGGCTTTTGTATTCCCAGAGAATATTCACCGGCATAGATATTATGCATTGTTTTGTGGTTAAGATTGTAGACTCTGAGTTGGACTTTCATGAGTTGGAATCCCGTAACTTACTGTGTGGCTCTAGGAAAGTAACTAGACCTCTCTGTGCTACAGTCTCATCTATAAAATGAGATAATAATAGCACCCATTGCATTAAATTATCAGAAGGATAAAGTAAGTGAATAAAATACTCAGCACAAAAGCGTTATGTTAGTATTAGCTATAAATATTAACACAATAAAGAATTGACTAGAAGAAATAGTCATCCTGGTAATCCAAAGCCAGGTAAAATCTGGGAAAAGTAAAATTAGCATGAATAACCAGAATTCTGCCACTACGATGGTCAAAATAATTATTTACACAGAAACCTGAAAGTTCTTGGCTTTCTCACACAATAACATGAATGAATCTCAACTCACCATTCAGGGGTTTTTTATTATTCAGTTCTATAGAAGGTTCCTGATTCTTGTCAACCTTGATTTCAGACAATTTCTCAGTGTGCAAGAGAAATGTGCACAAAGGTTCAAGAGAGAAATGGACAAGCCATTTACTTTTTATTGTGAAACATTTATTTATTTACTTATTTTCATAATATACATGAGTTTAATTCATTTTTTAATTTTTAATTTTTTGGGTGCATGGTCCAGGAACCAACCCGGTCTCCCACACGAAAGGCAAGCATTCTACCACTGAACCACCCATGCACCCTTTAATTACCTTTTTTTTAGCAATCTAAAGAGTTTAGCAACTGAAAAGAGTTGCTGAACTCTTTTCAGCAACAAAAGAGTTGTTGAACTCTTCTAAGAAGATATCTTCAAAGATTTTAATGAATTTAACTTATATTTATAATTACAGGTATTAGTCTTTATCTTTTCCCTTAATTCACGTAACCTCTTCAAAAGCATTATGAAGCAAATATCATTATCATTCACATAGATTAGTAAAAATGGAACAAAGGCAACTGAGTGACTTGCTCTGAGTTAGACTGCTATTAAATGGGAAAGGTAGTATTAAAAATCGGTCTTCTGGTACCCATATACAGATCTTTTCAGTATGCCATACTGGAGATTTAAGCTATATCCCAAGTGTCATGGTCAGGGATATGTGTCAACTTGGCCAAGTTGTGGTACCTGTTTATCTGGTTGGGCAAGTGCTGGCCTGTCTGTTGCAAAGAGGACATTTCATAGAATTAGATCATGATCACGTCAGCTGCATCCACAGCTGATTCCATTTGTAATCAGACAAAGGGGAGTGTTTTCTACAATGAGTGATGCTTAATCTAATCACCGGAAGCCTTTTAAAGAGGATTCAGAGTAGACAGGTCCCATTCCTGCTTCAGCTGGTGAGCCTAGACCCTCCATCGGAGTCATCGGCTTCACAGCCTGCCCTGTGCATTTTGGACTCTGCGTTCCTGTGGTCACGTGAGACACTTTTATAAATTTTACATTTGCAAGTGTTCCCTGTTGATTCTGTTTCTCTAGAGAACCCTAACTAATACACCATGGTTTATAAATGTCTTATTGACAAATATTTTGTGGCCAGCATAATAGATGTTATTCCTCTCACTTTTTTTTTTTTTTTTAACATGGGCAGGCTCCAGGAATCAAACCCGGGTCTCCAGCACAGCAGGCAAGAACTGTGCCACTGAGCCACTGTTGCCTGTCACTCCTCACCTTTTTAGATTAATAAATAACATGTTTTTAAATTTAATTCATTCATGCGGGTGTGAACCCATTGTAAAGAGGACCTTTTTAAAGTTTTTTTTATTTTTAAATTTTTACAAAAAATATGACAAGAAACACATTCTTTTTTTAACACAAACATTCTTAACATATGCTCATTCCGTTCTACATATATAATCAGTAATTCACAATATCATCACATAGTTGCATATTCATCATCATGATCATTTCTTAGAACATTTGCACCAATTCAGAAAAAGAAAAAGACAACAGAAAAAGAAATAAAACGAAAACAGAGAAAAAAATATATACATACCATACCCCTTACCCCTCCCTTTCATTGATCACTAGCATTTCAAACTAAATTTATTTTAACATTTGTTCCCCCTATTATTCATTCATATTCCATATGTTCTACTCGTCTGTTGACAAGGTAGATAAAAGGAGCATCAGACACAAGGTTTTCACAATCACACAGTCACATTGTGAAAGCTATATCATTATACAATCATCATCAAGAAACATGGCTACTGGAACATAGCTCTACATTTTCAGGCAGTTCCCTCCAGCCTCGCCATTACATCTTGAATAACAAGATAATATCTACTTGATGCATAAGAATAACCTCCAGGATAACCTCTCCACTCTGTTTGGAATCTCTCAGCCATTGATACTTTGTCTCATTTCACTCTTCCCCCTTTTGGTCAAGAAGGTTTTCTCAATCCCTTGATGCTGAGTCTCAGCTCATTCTAGGATTTCTGTCCCACGTCGCCAGGAAGGTCCACACCCCTGGGAGTCATATCCCACGTAGACAGGGGGAGGGTGGTGAGTTTGCTTGTTGTGTTGGCTAGAGAGAGAGGCAACATCTGAGCAACAAAAAGAGGTTCTCTTGGGGGTGACTCTTAGGCCTAATTTTAAGCAGGCTTGACCTATCGTTTGTGGGGTTATGTTTCATATGAACAAACCCCAAGACTGGCTCAGCCTATAGCTTTGGTTGTCCACACTGCTTGTAAGAATATCAAGAATTCAACTTGGGGAGGTTGAATTTTCCCCCATTCTCACCATTCCCTGAGGGGGACTTCGCAAATACTTTTCCACTCACTGATCAAATCAGTCTGGGATTCATCGGGGCATCGCTCTGGACAAACCAACAAAATCTCATGTCCTACCCAAGGTTCCATGTACTCATGGTGTTCAACCAAGCTATCTACATAAGTTATATTAGGAAATGCACTGGTCAAAATATAAATTTTGTACCAAATAAACATTTTTTGCTTTAGTCTCACACATAAATTGAAATTTTAAAATATTAATTACCATCTATTTTCAGCACCCTGCAGTAATGACACACCTTTGTTCTTCCTCATGCAAAAACATTTTTAAAATTTGTACATTTAGTCACTATCATTATACACTCTAGGCATTCCTAGATTACACCAAGTCAATCTTTATTAAAGAGGACCTTTTAATGAGGTGTGTTCTATTTCAATTGGGATGGGTCCTTAATCCTATTATTGGAGTTCTTTATAAGAGAATGAAATTCAGACACAGAGATAGATAAATCCACAGAAATAAGAAACTGAACTCAAAGAAATCCAGAAGAGGAAGAAGAGACCAGCAGATACTGCAGCATGTCTTGCATGTGACAGAGGAGCCAAGGATCACCAGCAGCTGGTCTTTGGGAAGAAAGCATTGTCTTGATAATTCCTTAATTTGGCTGTTTTCCCATGGTATTTGTTTAAGCAGCCTCAGCAACTTCAAGCTCCTTTTCACAGAGGAATGGGACTAGTATGTTCTTGGAGAGGCTGGCCCCTCTGGGTTTCAGGACTTATCTGGCCTAGGAACCTATCTGGAGGTTGTAGGTTTTGGAAAGTAATCTTAGTTTGTGAAACTTTCATAGAATCTCAGATAGAGCCCAATGGTTTTGGTTGGGGTTTGGTAAACCATGGTAATCAGCAATGTCAAGCTGAAGCTTGCAATTAACAGTGGCTTCCAAGGGGGTGCAAGGGTAGTTCAGTGGTAGAATTCTCACCTGTAATGTGGGAGACCCAGGTTCGATTCCCAGCCCATGAACTTCCCAAAGAAACAAACAAAAAAAAACAAACAAAAATTCAGCAAAATGGTACTGTAATAAGGGAATGCTTACATGGAAAAAAGAATGAAATGTGACCCCCACCATATAGCATAAAAAAAGAAAAAGTGACTTCCACAATAGCTTCTCAACTCTATTTGAACTCTCTTCTTTCCCCCCTTTTGGTCAGGAAGGCATTGTTGGTCCCACGGTGCCAGGGCCAGGCTTATCTCTGGGAGTCATGTTCAATGCTGGCAAACGAGACTTTCACCCCAGAATGTCATGTCCCATGAAGGTAAGGTGAAGGTAATAATTTTCAACATGCATCACACATTTAATATATAGCTTAAATATATGTTTATTTACCTATAAGCTTATATACTTAAAGGCTATAGTTTTTATTCTGCATTAAAATTTAATTCAGAAGATGAAGACAAGAGGAAACTATAAAATCATCATGAATATATAGCTGATTTTTAAAAAATGTAAGTATACAAGGGGTGAGAAAAGAAAATACATTGTTTTATGAGAACAAGTAGAGTTCATGGTGAGTTGTATGGAAAAAATTGGCCTTAAATTTAAAAAATCTAGAATACAAAACTTTTTAGTCTATGATGTCTATCAGGTATAATCTACAAAGTGTTTTGAAATGACCAGATAAATGTAAAGCCATCATTCAGCAAATATTTGATGGCAGTGATGATTATAAAGATATGAATGAATTTAAGGACTATTTGGGGATGGCAACATCAGAGAGGCACAGGGAGGGCACACAGACTATCTTGATGCTCTTGTCTTCAAAATGGAGCCTATGGCAACAAATCTGGCTTGCCCCATAAATCATTAAGTATCTCAGGTACACAGCTAAATTAGTAGCCATTAGGCCAGTGGGCTACATCAGAAACACCTGGGGAACTTTTTCAACATGGTCTAAGCTCACCCTTGAGGTTCTGATTCAGCAAGTCTATGGGACCCTGGTAAATATATCTTGCAAAGCCCATCCAATGGTCTGGGCAGATTTAAACCACTTTCAATTTTCTGTCATTTTTTAGACAAAATATTTCAATTTTTAAAACAATATAAAAACCTCCCCTACCAAAATAAGTAACTTTATCTTTTAGATATTTAACAACTATTTTTTTTTTTAATGCATCCCTTCTTCAAGGCAGAAAGTACACGTAAACTATCACTGAACAACGAGTAGCTAACTGATTTGGAAACTTTAAAGAGAAGAAGATTCAGAAATTACTTTCTATAATTGACTTGACCAGAATTTTCATCATTTTAACTATACTCGATAATAACTACATTATCTCTGCCATTATACTTAATTATTGAAACAAAATATTAAGGGTAAAAGCATTCCCTCAAACTGTGAGCCACACAGTTGTATCCTGATGATCTCCCAATGAATGTGTTCAATGCAATCATTGAAAGAAGACGAAAAAGTGGCCCGGGATACGTCAAGGCATTCTGACTAGCCCAATCCTCTGACAATTCTGGCCCTGACCACTTTTAAAATTTTTAACATTTTTTTATCATGAAATATAACATTTGTACAAAAAAGCAATAAATTTCAAAGTAGGGTATAGGCTACAGTTCCACCATTTCAGGTGTTTTCCTCTAGCTGCTCTAAGATACTGGAAATCTAAAAAGAAGTATCAATATAATAATTCAGTAATCATACCCATTTGTTAAATCCTATCTTCTCTGATACAACCTCTACTTTTCCTTATATTCTTCTCCCTCTCTTTAGGGATATTTGGGAAATGGCCATTCTAATTTCTTCATGTTGAAAAGGGGTGTCGACAGTATGGTGTAGGGGGATGCAACTGGATGATGCTCTTGGGAAACCTGGGTTCCAGGGCTTATCTGCCCTAGAAACCATTTGGAGGTTATAGATTGCTGAAAAATAAGCTTAGTGAGTGAAACTTTTATAGAGACTCAGACAGAGCCCAGGGTATTCTTTAGGATTTACAGGAATACTGTTGGTTGGGGCTTGGCATACCATGGCAATTAGCAATATCTAGCTGAAGCTTGCATAAGAGTAACCTCCAGAATAGTCTCTCTACTCTATTTGAACTCTTAACCATTGATACCTGATTTTGGTACATTTCTTTTCCCAATTTTGGTCAGGAAGGCACTGCCAATCCCATGGTGTGCCAGGGAAACATATCTCTGGATGTCAGGACCCACATCGAGGGTAGGTAATGATTTTAATTGCAGAGCTAGGCTTAGAAAGAAAGAAGCCAAATTTGAGCAAACAAAATAGATCTCCTAGAAGCAACTCTTAGGCATAATTATAGGTATCCATAGCTTCTCTGCTACAAAAATAATTTCATAAGGACAAGCCTCAAAATCAAGGGTTTGGCTTATTTTCCTGGGAGTCCTTAATGTTTGATAGAGTACGAGGGGTTATCCCTGGTGGGAAAGTTCAGTAGTTCCATATTTTTTTCTCCAGTACCTCAAGGGACTCTACCAATACTTTTTTTTGTTTTCATTTTATTTTTGTCTTCTACCAATACTTTTTAATTATCAGCCCACCATAGTCTAGGATGTATCCAGGCATTACACTAAGATATACACAATTACAAGGTCTTGTTCCCATTCTGGGCTCCATATATTTGGGTTATTTAAATGAGCTACTCAGGTGGGTTGATTTAGGCTGCGTGGTACAGAAGATTTAGCATCTAGACACAATAAACCTCTCTGCCTCTGGCCTCATATGGTAGGTGAAGCTGTAGAATACATTCACTATCATCCTTTGCCCTGAATTCTAATCAGTATTAGTCCCAGCTAAATTGACTTCATTTTTTATCTCTAATTGAAGCCTGGCCTCTTTTTTGGTTACTTTAACAATTGTTTTATATGGAATTGCTGACTTGCAAAGCTGCAGAACTCCAGCTCCAAGTCGCAGGTGTCACCTAGATACCCCAAACCATACCATATTAGTTCTTTTATTTCTGACTTATTTCACAAAACACAATGTCACTAAGGTTCACTCACTTTGCTATGTGCCTCACAACTTCCTTCCACTTTGTAGCCACAAAATATTCCATCATGTGTATACATCACAGTTTGCCATCCTGCTTCTTAGTCATTGTAAACCTCGGCCCCCTCCATCTATTGGGCATCATGGATAATGTCCAAGATAAACAATGTCTTACAGCATCCTTGTTTAGTTGTACCATCATCAGCACTCTCAATTTTATTGGTATAAAGAGACAACCGGTAAACGCAGCCTGACCAAATATCAAATCTAAATCTTCCCTTATCACTTGTTCCTCAACCCCAACTATTTACACCTGGTATTGCTGTGGGACAGTTGATATCTTCCTGTTAAACACAGGCCACAGCACGCAATATTAGTATCCCCTCCATACCTCTTTATTGTTGACTCACTGTACAAGATCAAACCTTTGAAGTAGTTCGTGCAAGAACTTATTTAAATTGTAGAATCAATTGCTGTGGCACATGACTTTATAAAACCTCTTTCAATCAAAGTCACGTTCAATATGGCAATGTTATTTGTCAGTCCACTAATGAACTACAATCACTACTATTCATTCCCTTAAATTTAAGTTCAACCTCATTAGGTAACCGTTCACCCATCTCTAGCTTCTGTGTATCTCTAGATCCCCTAAATTCTACATTGTAAGCCTCTGAGTTTACCTATACCAGAGCCATAATAGCAAAATCATACAATATCTACCCTCTTCTGTCTGGGCTTATTTCACTCAGCTTTATGTCCTCAAAGTTCATCGACGTTGTCATATGCTTCAGAAGCCCATTTTGTCTTACTGCTGCATAATATTCCATTATATATATATATGTTACATTTATTCATTTGTCTATCGATGGGCACTTGCATTGTTTCTATCCTTTTGCAATTGTAAATAGTGCAGTTATAAATATCAGTGTGCAAATGTCTGTTTATTTCACTGCTTTCAGCTCTTCTGGGTATATATCAAGCAGTGGTACTGCCGGGTCATAGGCAAGCTCAATATTAAGTTTTCTGAGGAACTGCCAAACTGTCTTCCACAGCAGCTGTACCATTAAACATTCCCATCAGCAATGAATGAGTGTTCCAATTTCTCCACATCCTCTCCAACATTTATAGTTTTCTGTTTAATAGCAGCAATTCTTATAGATGTGAGGTGATATCTCATTGTAGAAGTGATGTGCATTTTCCTTACAGCTAATGAAAATGAGCATCACTTCATGTGCTTTTTAGCCATTCGTGTTTGCTCTTTGGAAAAATATTCATATCCTTTGCCCATTTATAATTGGCTTGTTTGTTCTCTGACATCTGACATTCTGATTAGTAAGTGTCTTGAAGTACGTCTATTTGGATCTATTCTGTTTGGGGTATGCTGCACTTCTTGGATCTGTAATTTTGAGTCTTTCATAACAGTTGGGAAATTTAGTTTTTCTCCTCCTTTTCCCTTCTCCTCTCCTTCTGGGACACCCACAACAGGTATATTCATGCGCTTCATCTTGTAATTCAATCCCCTGAGTCCCTGCTCCTATTTTTCCATTCTTTTCCCTATATTTTCTTTTGCTTGTCGGATTTCAGATGTTCCGTTCTCCAGTTCACTAATCCTATCTTCTGCCTCTTGAAATCTGACATTGTAGGTTTCCACTGTTTTTTCCTCTCTTCTACTGTGCCTTTCATTCCCATAAGTTCTGTGATTCGTTTTTCAGACTTTCAATTTCTTTCTCTTCATTCCTTGCCTTCTTTATATCTTCCCTCAATTATTTGATTTGATTTTTGATGAGGTTTTCCATGTCTGTTCAAACATTCTGAATTAATTGTTTCAACTCCTGTATCTCATTTGAATTGTTGGTTTGTTCCTTTGACTGGGCCATATCTTCAATTTTCCTAATGTGATTTGTTATTTTTTGCTGGTGTCTAGGCATTTAATTACCTTAATTAGTTTATTCTGGAGATTGTTTTCACTTCTTTTACCTAGGATTTTCTTGCTGGATAACTTTGTTGTTTATCTGTTCTCTGACATTCAGTTCAGATTATTCTGGACCATTAGCTTAGGTTTTGTTTAACAGAAGAGAATTTTTCAGTTCTTGTTTTGCTTCTTGCCCTGCCTGAATGGTGCCCCTTTCCCCCTACCCTTAGGAGGGCTACCTAGGTATTATAGACCCCAGCCAGATTTTCCCAGACCAAACTGGCCTCCTGTCAGGAGGAAAGAGTCACCTGCATCAGTTTTCCCTGAGGGTAAGACCCAGCAGGTTGAAAGACTTTCCTGTGAAGTCTCTGGACTCTGTGTTTTTCCTATCCTGCCCAGTATGTGGCGCTTTTCTTCCTGGAGGTCCCACCAGCATAAGGTTATGTGGTACCTATAACTTCAGCAGACTCTTCCTGCTGGGAATGTGGTGGAGACAGAGGAGAGGTTGTAGGCTGGCTTTAATTGCTTCAATTTTCCAAACCCTGGGGTCTGAATTCCTTGAGGGAGGGGATCCACCTGAGCTGGGTCCCACTCCTCTCCTGGTGAAGGCACAGGCTCCAGACAAGCTGTCAAACAAGCTTGTTTCTCCCTATGTCTGGGGCAGCTGCAGCCTGAGAAGCCCTGCTGCTGTATCCAAAGGCAGTCAAGCCTTTGCAGAAACACAGCCACAAAAAAGAAAGAGAAAAATCCTTCTCAGAACAGGACCCCTGTTCCTCTGGTTTACCAATCAAGAGTATAAGTAGGTATGTTGCTTTCTGTACCTTCAGATCCTATGTGCCCTCTCCTTGCCTTCAGGGCCCAGACCCTTTCAAGTATTATGTGCTATCTTTGATTCACAGATATCGAATCCAAAAAACCTGTTTCTTTTTTTCTTTTTTCATCAGCCCTGCCCCCTTGGCTCTGGGGCAAAAATCAGCAACCTCCACTTTGACGAGGTTCAGCTGAGCTGGGGGCCTATTTTCAGTAGTCAGAATTTGTGAATTAATTTCATAATTGGAGCTTAGCTGCGCTCAGCCCCTGCTGCTAGTAAAGTCCCTTTCCTTTCCCCTCTGGAAAGCAGCCTGTGGGGGAGGGGTGCCGGCCGCCAAGGCTTGGGGCACTCACGGTTCTGCGGGGGCTTACAGCGGGTCCAGCTGGTCCAGACTGGGGTACGTTGTATGTCCGGTCACTGACGTGGCCCCAACTGTTGTTCTGTACTGTTCCTGGCTATTTAGTAGCTGCTATGGAGGACGAACTAAATCCCACACCTTGCTAAGCCGCCATCTTGGCACCGGCTTGTTTGTTCTTGTTCTGTATAATCTCTTTATGTACACAGGATATCAAACCTTTGTTTGCTATGCGGTTTTGAAATATTTTCTCCCACTGAGTTCACTGCCTCTTCATCTTTTTGTCAAAGTTCTTTGAGATGCAGAGCTTTTAATTTTGAGGGGTTCCCATTTATCTTTCATTTCACTTATTTTTCTTTCATTGCTTATGCTTTAGGTGTAAAGTTTCAGAGGCTATTTCCTATTACTAAGTCTGGAAGAGGTTTCCCTATATTTTTGTTTCAAACTTTTATGGTACCATCTCTTATTTTTAGGTCTTTGATTCATTTTGAATGAAATTTTGTAAAGGGTGTGTGTCAGTTTGAAAGTATTATGTACCACAGAAAAGCTATGTTTTAATATGGATCCAATTTTATAGGAGCAGCCTTTCTTTTAATCCTGATTCAATACTGTAGATTGGAATCTTTTGATTAGGTTTTCTCCACAGAGATGTGACCCACCCATTCCAGGTGAGTCTTGATTCGTTTACTGAAATCCTTTAAAAGAGGAAGCATTTTGGAGAGAGTCAGAAACGAGAGAAGCCTCAGAGCCGAGAGAAACTTCAGAACACAGCTAACACAGACACAAATGTCTAGAGATGCTTGGAGCCCAGCAGACATCACCATGAGATGCTAAACAAGCCAGAACCTGGAGAGAGCCAAGGGAAGCTAAGAGATGAAAGCCAGCCCCAGAGAATCAAAGTGAGGAACTCCCATACAGAGACATAAAGCAACAGAGCCCAGGAGCAAGGGACCAGCAGAAACCAGCTGCCTGACTTCCTAGTTGACAGAGCTACTCGGGACAGTATCAGTCTTTCTTAAGCAAAAGTAACCACTTGTTGGTGCCTTAATTTGGACACTTTCCCTTTCTTAGAACTGCTAACTTGTAACTTCGTAAATTCTCCTTTTGTAAAAGCCATTCCAGTTCTGGTATATTGCGTTCTGGCAGCTAGAAAACTTAACACAGGGTTTGTGCAGGTTTTAATCTGTGGTGTACCCCAGAAAAGCCAGGTCCTTTAATCCTCATTCAATATTGCTGTGTGGAAGCTTCCTGATTATCCATGAAGATGTGACCCTTGTGGGTGGTTAAAACTTTTTTTTTTTTTTTGTATATTCATCATTATGATCATTTCTTAGAACATTTGCATCAATTTAGAAAAAGAAATAAAAAGAAAACAGAAGAAAATTCAAACATACCATACCCCTTACCCCTTCCTTTCATTGATCACTAGCATTTCAATCTACTAAATTTATTTTAACATTTGTTCCCCCTATTATTTATTTTTAATCAGTATATTTTACTCATCAGTTGAAAAGGTAGATAAAAGGAGCATCAGACACAAGGCTTTCACAATCACACAGTCACAGTGCAAAAGCTATATCATTATATAATCATTTTCAAGAAACATGGCTATTGGAACACACCTCTACATTTTCAGGCACTTCCCTCCAGCCTCTCCAATATACCTTAACTACAAAGGTGATATCTATATAATGTGTAAGAATAACCTCCAAGATAACCTCTCAACTCTGTTTGGAATCTTTCAGCCACTGACACTTTATTTTGTCTCATTTTGCTCTTCCCCCTTTTGGTTGAGAAGGTTTTCTCAATCCCTTGATGCTGAGTCTCAGCTCATTCTAGGATTTCTGTCCCACGTTGCCAGGAAGGTCCATACCCCTGGGAGTCATATCCCACGTAGACAGGGGGAGGGTGGTGAGTTTGCTTGTTGTGTTGGCTAGAGAGAGAGGCCACATCTGAGCAACAAAAGAGGTTCTCTTGGGGGTGACTCTTAGGCCTAATTTTAAGTAGGCTTAACCTATCCTTTGTGGGGTTAAGTTTCATATGAACAAACCACCAGATTGAGGGCTTTGCCTATTGCTTTGGTCCCCACTGCTTGTGAGAATACCAAGAATTCTCCACTTGGGGAAGTTGAATTTTCCCCCTTACTCGCCATTCCCCCAAGGGGGCTTTGCAAATAACTTTTTTATTCACTGTTCAAATCACTATGGGATTTATTGGGGCATCACTCTGGACAAACCTATAAAATCTCATGCCCTACTCAAGGTTCCATGTACTTATGGTGTTCAATTAAGATGTCCCCCTAAGTTATATTAGGATATGCACTAGTCAAAATATAAATTTTGTACCACATAAACATGTTTTGCTTTCGTCTCACACATAAGCTAAAGTTTTAAAATTTTAATTACCATCTATTTTCAACAACCTGCAATAGTGACAGTCCTTTGTTCTTCCTCATGCAAAAACATTTTTAAATTTGTACATTTAGTCACTATCCTTATACACTCTAGGCATTCCTAGGATTATACTATCCCAGTCTTTATCATCTATCTTTCCTTCTGATTTCATTTGTGCCCCCAGGCCTCCTCCCTCTATCAGTCTCACAATTAGCTTCATTCAGTGTTCTAACTGTGGGAGGTAACTTTTGTTTAGATGGTTTCCATGGAGGTGTGTCTCCACCCATTCAAGGTGGGGTTGCTTACTGGAGCCCTTTAAAAGGCAACCATTTTGGAAAAAGTTTTAGAGCCCACACAGGCAAAGACCTTTGGATATGAAGAAGGAAAATGCCCCCTGGGGAGCTTCATAAAAGAAGAAGCCTGTAGAGAAAGGTAGCAGATGTTGCCATGTTCGCCATGTGCCTTTCCAGTTGAGAGAGAAACCCTGAATGTCATCGCCTTCTTGAACCAAGGTATCTTTACCTGGATGTCTTAGACTGGACATTTCCATAGCCCTGCTTTAATTTGGACATTTTTCACAGCCTTAAGACTGTAAACTTGCAAGTTAATAAATTCCCCCTTTTAAAAGCCGTTCTGTTTCTGGTATATTGCATTCAGGCAGCTTGGAAACTAGAACAGGGTGTTAGGAAGGGGTCCTCTTTCATTCATTTGGCCAATGATTGAAGACTATTCTATCCCAGCTCAGTGGATTTGGGGGCCTTGTCAAAGATCAATTGACCAGAGGTTTGGTGGTCTATCTCTACACTCTCAATTTGCTTCCATTGGTCAATATGTCTATTTTTGTGCAAGTACCATGCTGTTTTGACCACTGTGACTTTATAATAACCTTTAAAGTGAGGACGTGTTAATTGTCCAACTTTGCTTGAAAAAAAATTGTTTTTAATTGTGAAATATAACATATACAAAAAGTAAGAAATAATAAAAAAGGAGCAACAATTTTCATTTTAACATGTAGCTACAGAACCAATTTCAAAGTTTGGTATGAGTTAGCAAACTAGCTGTTTCAAAACACCGGAGGCCAAAAGAAACATCAATATAGTAATTTGGCAGTCATATTCGTCTGTTAAATCCTACCTTCTCTATTACAAGTTCTGCTTCTTCTTTGATCCTGCTCTGAACCTATATAGGTCTGTGGGATAGGCTCATTCTAAGTTTTTCATGTTGAAAAGTGGTATTGAAAATATAAAATAGGGGGATGGAATTAGTTAAGAGGCTGGCACCTCTGGATTTCAGGACACATCTGTTCTAGGAAGTCTCTGAAGGTTATTAGTTTCAGGAAAGCAAACAGTGCATGAAACCTTTGTAGAGTTTCAGGTAGAGCCCTAGGTGTTCTTTTGGGGTTTGCAAACCATGGCAGTTAACAATATCTGCCCAAACCTTGCATAAGAGTAGCCTTCAGAACAAACTCTCAGCTGAAAACTCTCTTAGCCAGTGATACCTTAATTTTGTTACATTTCTTTTCTTCCTTTGACTCAGGAAGGCACTGTCGATCCCACAGTGTCAGGACCAGGTTCATACCTGGGAATCATGTCCCATGCTTTCACGGACACTATCACCCCTGCATGTCCTGTCCCACATAGTGGGGAGGATAATTATTTTCCTTGCAGAGTTTAGCTTACAGAGAGAGAGGCCACATTTGAGCAACAAAAGAGGTTTCCTGGAAGCAAGGCTTAGGAATAATTATAAAGTCTTAGTTTCTCCGCTACAGAAATGAGTTTTGTACAAACAATCCTCAAAATCAAGGGCTTGCCCTGTCACCACTGTTATTCAACATTGTGCTGGAAGTTCTAGCCAGAGCAATTAGACAAGAAAAAGAAATAAAAGGCATCCAAATTGGAAAGAAAGAAGTAAAACATCTGCTTGCAGATGACATTATACAATATGTCAAAAATCCAGAAAAATCTACAACAAAGCTAACAAAGCTAATAAATGAGTACAACAAAGTGGCAGGGTACAAGATCAACACCCAAAAGTCAGTAGTGTTTCTATACAGTAGTGATGAGTAACTAAGAAGGAAGTCAAGAAAAAAATTCCATATACAATAGCAACTAAAAGAATAAAATATTTAGGAATAAATTCAACTAAGGATACAAAAGACCTACACACAGAAAACTACAAGAAATTGATAAAAGAACTCATGGAAGACCTAAATAATGGAAGGGAATACCATGTTCATGGATTTGAAGATTAAATATAGTTAAAATGTCAACTGTATCCAAATTGATTTATAGATTCACGCAATACCAATGAAAATCCCAACAACTTACTCTGCAGAAATAGAAAAAACAATAACTAAATTTATTTGTAAGGGCAGGGTGCCCCAAATAGCTAAAAATATCCTGAGAAATAACAATGAAGTGGGAGGTCTCACACTGCCTGACTTTAAAACATATTTCAAAGCTACAGTGCTCAAAACAGCATGGTATTGGCATAAAGATATACTACCAGTGTACTTGTAGAGTGTTCAGAAATAGACCCTCTCATCTATGAACAACTGATCTTTGATAAGGCAGCCAAGCCAACCCACCTGGGACACTGAAACCTCTTCAATAAATGGCATTTGGAGAACTGGATATCCATATGCAAAAGAATGAGAGGACCCCTTTCTCAATCCTATACAAATATTAACTCAAAATAGATCAAAGATCTAAACATTATATTAAGACGATAAAATTTTTAGAAGAAAATGTAGGGCAATATTTTATAAATCCTGTAATAGGAGGTGGTTTCCTAGACCTTACACCCAAAACACAAGCAATGACAAAAGAAAGATGAATGGGATTTCTTCAAAATTATGTACTTTAGTGATTTAAAGAACTTTGTCAGGAAAGTAAAATGGCAGCCTATGTAATGGGAGACAATATTTAGAAACCACATATCAGATAAGGATTTAGCATCCAGAATATATAAAGAGATTCTTCAACTTAACAAAAAAAAAAGACAACACAATTAAAAAATGGGCAAAAACCATGAACAGATCCTTTTCAGAAGTAGAAATACAAATGGCTAAAAAAGGCATATTTTGTATTTCACTGGCTATTAGGGATATGCAAATCAAAACCGCAATGATATAACATCTGACATCCACTAGAATGGCCATTATAAAAAAAAAAAAAAACCCACCAGAAAACAACAAGTGCTGGAGAGGATGTGGAGAAAGAGGCATACTTATCCACTGTTGGTGGGAATGTAAAATGGTATAACTACTCTGGAAGGCAGTTTGGTGGTTGCTCAGGAAGCTCAGTACAGAACTGCCATATGATCCAGCCATCTCATTACTAGGTATATATTCAAAGGAACTGAAGGCAAAAACACAAACAGATATTCGCACAACGATGGTTTATAGCAGCATTATTTATGGCTGCCAAGATCCCAATGTTCATCTACTGACAAGTGGGTAAGCAAGCTGTGGTATATACAATGGAATATTATGCAGCTGTAAGACAGAATAAAGTCATAAAGCATGCAATGATGTGGATGAACCTTGAGGACATTAAGCTGAGTGAAATTAGCCAGAAACAAAGGACAAATACCTTTTGGTCTCTCTAATATGAACTAATATTAATTACTGAGAGTTAAAGTTAAGAACATGGGTTATCAGGAGATAGAAAGATGGCAGAGATTGGGTAAATGGACCTGAAGGGATACAGACTGTGCAACAGGACTGACTATAAAAATTCAGAAATGGGTAGCATGACATTATCTGATGGTATCACAATAATAAAAGTACACTGAATGAAAGTGAATGTGAATATGGTTGAGGGTGAAGGGCTGGAAGCAGGTATGAAACCAGAAGGAAAGATAGAGGATAAACACTGAGATGGTATAACTTAGGAATGCTCAGAGAGGACGATGGTGATTAAATGTACAAGTAAAAAAAAAGCTATAGGTATGCCTAAGAGTTACTTCTGGAGGACCTCTTTTGCTGCTCAGATGTGGCCTCACTCTTTCTGACCCCGATTCTGCAAGTCAAATCATTGCCCTGCCCCCTACATGGGACATGATATCCAGGGGTGAAAGTCTCCCTGGCGACGTGGGCGATGACTCCCAGGGATGAGTCTGGCACCAGCACCATGGGATCAACAATATCATCCTGACAAAAAGGAGGAAAAGAAGTGTAACAAATAAGGAATCAGTGGCTGAGAGAGTTCAAATAGAGTCGAGAAGCTACTCTGCAGGTCACCCTTACATAAGCTTTAGTTAGAAATTGTTACCTATCATACATAACCTGCCAAACCCCAACCAAAACCATTCTTGCCAATCATAAAGAACCCAGGGCAATACATAAGATTCTACAGAGATTCTATGCACTAGCGTAACTTTTCAGAAACCTACAATCTCCAGATGGATCCCTGGTCCAGGTAAGTCCTGAAACCTAGAGGGGCCAGCCCCTCAAGAACATCAGCTAGTTCCATCTCCCTACCCCATATTATTGATAGCCCCTTCCAACATGAAAAAGATAGAATGGGCATAGCCTAAATATCCCTAAAGAGTGGGAGAGAAAGATCAAAGGTGATGGTAGAGTTATACAGAGAAGGCAGGGTTTAACAAATGAGTATGATTGGTGAATCATTATACTGATATTTCTTTCAGTCCCTAGTATCTTAGAGCAGGTTGAAGTAAAACCTAAAATTGTGGAATTGTAACCCATACCAGACTCTGAAATCTGTTCTACAACTAATTGTTGTGATGTGCTTTGAAATTTATTGCTTTTTTGTATATTTTATTTTTCACAATAAAGTTGATTGTGATGATAGGACAGTATCTATTCTTTTTGGCCTCCAATGTTCTGGAGCAGCGAGAAGGAAAAATCTGAGATAATGGTATGGTAGCCCATGATAAACTCTGGGATCTGCCCTGTAACTATTTATTAAAGAGTACTTTGAAAACGATTGCTTTTCCCTTTCCTAGCTTTGTGTATATGTTACAATACACAATTAAAAAAAGTTAGTAAAAAATAGGGTGGACTAAAGTGTATGTGAAGGTTTGAATTGTGCTGGTTTGAAAAGATGTATGTCCCCTAGAAAAATCATGTTTTAATTAAACCCCATTTCATAATCCCTATTCAATACTGTATGTTTGAAACTGCAATCAGATCATCTCCCTGAATGATGTGATTTAGTCAAGAGTGACTGTTAAATTGGATTAGGTGACAATATGTCTCCACCCATTTGGGTGGGTCTTGGTTAGTTTAATGGAATCCTATAAAAGAGGAATCCTTTTGGAGAATGGGAGATTCAGAGGGAGCAGAGAATGCTGCAGCACCATGAAGCAGAGAGTCCACGAACCACTGACCTTTGGAGATGAAGAAGGAAAATGCCTCCCGGGGAGCTTCATGAAACCGGAAGCCAGGAGAAAAAGCTAGCAGATGACGCCATGCTCGCCATGTGCCCTTCCAGCTGAGAGAGAAGCTCTGACTGTGTTTGCCATGTGCTTTCTCACTTGAGAGAGAAACCCTAAACTTCATCGGCCTTCTTGAATCAAGGTATCTTTTCCTGGATGCCTTAGATTGGACATTTCTACAGACTTGTTTTAATTGGGACATTTTCTTGGCCTTAGAACTGTAAACTACCAACTTATTAAATTTCCCTTTTTAAAAGTCATTCCATTCCTGGCATATTGCATTCCAGCAGCTAGCAAACTATAATATGAGTTTTATTTTTCATTCTTATTTCTTTTCTGGAGTAATGAAAATGTTCTAAAATTGACCATGTGGATGTATGCACAACTGTGTGATAATACTGTGAGCCAGTGATTGTATAGTTTGGATGGTCTGTATGATATGTAAATATATCTCAATAAAATTGTAAGAAAAAAACTATTTTTGCATGAGGAAGAACAAATGAATGTCAACACTGCCAGATGTTGAAAATGGGACAGGGAAAATTACAATCAATGTAAGCTAGGGGCAGTAGTCAACAGAAACATTTTAATATGCTTTCACTGAATGTAACAAAGGCATTATGCCAAAACTAAATATAAACAAGCAGGGGTTATGGGGAAGGGGTATGGATTTTTTGTGGAAGAAAAGGAAATGTCTTCATATAGATTATGGTGATGAAGGCATGTCTATTTACTTAGATTGGCTCGTATGATGTGCGAATAACAGCTTAAAAATGAACAAAGAGAAACAAGTGCTAGAGAAAATGCAGAGAAAGATGTACCTACCTATTCACTGTGCTAGGGAAGCTGAGAGGTGTACCCCTCTGGAAGGCAGCGTGGTGGTTCCACAGCAGACTAGGGGTGGGGTTGCCATATGATCCTGCAACCCCGTCACTAGGTATATACCTGGAGGAACTGAGAGTGGGCATACTAATGTTGCTAGGTATATACCTGGAGGAACTGATAGTGGACATACCAATGGACATTTGCACACTGGTATTTATGATGGCAGTGTGCTTAGAGGAAGTGTCCTAAGGGTATAACAACTGAGGGAAGAAGGGGGGAACTTTGGTGTATACATACAATGGACTACTGAGCAGCCACAAGAAGGAATGAAGTTATGAGGCATGAGTGAATGAACATTTAGGACAACTTGTTGAATGAAGTGGCGGAAACAAAAAGACACATATTATTAAGTCTCACTAAAATGGACTAACTATAATGGCAACATGGGACAGAATTCGGATGAGCCAGGACCTGGCATCATGAGATTAAGAAAGCTTTCTTGACCAAAAGGAGGAAGAGAGAATGAGAAAAAATAAAGAGATTTCTGAGAGATTTCAAAGAGTTGAGAGGTTATTCTTATGGATTATACAGATATCCCTTTTTTAGTTTATTGTATGTTGGAGTGGCTAGAGGGAAGTACCTGAAACTGCTGAACTATGGCCCAGTAGCCTTGATCCTTTTATCCATGGTATGGAAAGAAGAGTAAAAAAATAAGGATAACAAATAAATAATAAGAGGGGGGATAAAGGGTAAAAAATTGGGTAGAATGAAATATTAGTGGTCACTGACAGGAAGGGGTAAGGGATGTAGGAGTTTTTTCTTTTTATTTCTTTCTCTGGAGTGATGCAAATGGTTCTTAAAAATGATCATGTTGATGAATACACAACCATGTGATGATACTGTGAGTCACTGATTGTATATGTTGGATGAACTGTCTATGTATGAAGATTTCTCAATAAAAATATTAAAGAAAAAAATCAGTGGCTTTGCTTATTTTCTCTGGAGTCCCTTATGTTTGAGAGAGTACCAAGTGGTTCTCTCAAACACAGAGGATGTGGAGAAATTGGAACCCTTAATCGCTGTTGCTGGGAATGTATAAGAATGCAGCCACTGTGGAAAACAGGTTGGTGATTCTTCAGAAAACCCAATATTGAGGTGCCCTATGATCCAACAAAACCAATACTCATAGGTGCAGAATTTCAGCTCTGAGTATTAGGTGTCATAGAAGTATCCAGTGTTCCAGTGAAAAACAGCTTATACACATATGGCACAGAGTCTGAGAATCTAGAAATACATTTATAACTCCAGACTAACTGTTACAGCTATAGGAGCTTACAAGCTAGGCTCCAGTTTTCTTATAAGAATTTTCTAAAAGAGACCATACTACATTTGTTCTTTTGTTTCTAGCTTATTTTGTACAGCACAATGCCCTAAATGTTCACTCACATTGCTGTGTACCTTACGACTCCAAATCTTTTCATAGTCGCACAATATTCCATCATATGTATGCATCACCTTCGCCATTCTGCTTCACAGTCATGTGTCCTTTGGCCTTCTCCATCTATTGGGCATCATGGACATTGTCCAAAGTAAACAATCTGTATCTCACAGTGTCCTCAGTTTGTTGCACAATCATCAGCTCTTTCAATTCTAGGCACTTTTCATTAGTCTAAATAGACAAGAACCAATAAATAAAGCCTCACCAAATATCAAATCTTAACTTCCACTTATCTCTTGTTCCTCTACCCCAATTATTAGCCCCTGATTTTGCTGTGTGACTGTTAATGTCTTCCTGATAATTACAGGCCATAGCATACAATATTAGTTATCCCCCATGCCCCTCTATTGTTGATTCTTTGTACAAGATCAAACCTTTGAAGTAGGTCATGCAAAAACATATTTATAATTGTAGAGCTAATCAGTGGGATATATGACTCTACATAACTTCTTTCAATCTAAGTTTATCTATATCAATAGAATCAGAACAGGGCGGGCCACGGTGGCTCAGCAGGTAAGAACGCTTGCCTGCTGTGCCTGAGGACCCAGGTTCGATTCCTGGTGCCTGCCCATGTGAAAAAAAAAAAATAGAGTCAGAACAGCAAAATCATACAGTATCTATCCTTTTATGTCTAGTTTATTTCACTCAGCATTTGGTCCTCAAGTTTCATCCATGTTACCATATGGTTCAGGACCTCATTTCTTCTTAAAGTTGCATAATATCCCATTGTATGAGACACATTTTGTTTATCCACTCATCGGTTCATGAGCTCTCGGAATGTTTCCATATTTTGGCAATTGTAAATAATGCCGCTATAAACATCAGTGTGCAAATGTTCGTGTCACTGCTTTCAGCTCTTCTGGGTATATACTGAGTATTGGTTTTGTTGGATCATAGGGCACCTCAATATTTAGTTTTCTGAAGAATCATCAACCTGTTTTCCACAGTGGCTGCATCCTTATACATTCCCAGCAACAGTGACTAAGGGTTCCAATTTCTCCACATCCTCTGCAACATTTATAGCTTTCTGTTGGTTTAATAGCAACCATTCTTATAGGTGTGAGGTGATATCTCATTTCTTACAGCTAAAGAAAATGAGCATAACTTCACCTGCTTTTTAGCCACTTGTGTTTGCTCTTCAGCAAAGTGTCTATTCAAATCCTGTGCCCATTTTATAACTGGCTTGCTTGTTCTTGTTCTTGTTCTGTATAATTTCCTTATGTACACAGGATATAAAAACCTTTATCCAATATGTGGTTTCCAAATATTTTTTCCCATTGAGTTGGCTGCCTCTTCACTCTTTTGACAGTCTTTGAGACACAGAAGCTCTTGACCATAAGGAGTTCCCGTTAATCTATTTTTTCTTTCTTTTCTTATACTTTAGGTTTAAAGTTTAAGAAGCTACCTACTATTACTAGGTAAATGCATTTCCCTGCATTTTTTTCTAGAAGTTTTATGGTATTGGCTCTTACATTTAGGTCTTTAATCTATTTGGAATTAATTTTTATATAAGGGTAAGGTAGGTGTCGTCTTTCATTCTTTTAGCTATACATATATGTATTAGTTTACAAGCTGCTGGAATGTGATATACCAGTATTGGAATGGCTTTTAAAAATGGGAATTTAATAAGTTACAAATTTACAGTTCTAAGCTTACTATCATGTCCAAACTAAGGCATCCAGGGAAAGACATCTTAATTCAAGGTAGGTTGATGGGTCAGGAACAGCTCTGTCAGCTGGTTAATCATGTGGCTGGCATTTGCTGGTCCCTTGCTCCTGGGCTCCGTGCTTTCAGCCTTTGTGCCTGTGGAAGTTTCTCACTTTGCTTCTCTGGGGCTGGCTTTCATCTTTTGGCTTCTTTTGGCATTCTCTGGGTTCTGGCTTGCTTAACATCTCAGGGTGATGTCTGCTGGGCTCCTAATATCTCCAAACATCTATGTGTCTGTTCTCCAAGTGTCAGCATCTGTGTCAACTCTGCTCTGAAGTTTCTGTCAGTTGTGTCATTTCTGGCTCTCTCTAAAATGTCTCCTGTTTTAAAGGACTCCAGTAACTAATCAAGACCCAGCTGGAATGGTGGAATCACATGTCCTTCTAATCAAAGGTCACATCCACACACAATTGGGCGCGCCACACCTCCACGGAGATAATTTAACCAAGTTTCCAGCCTGCAGTGCTGAATCCAGCATTAAAAGAAACTGCTTCTCCCACTAGACTGGATCAAGATTAAAACATGGCTTTTCTGGGGTACACAGTATTTTCAAACTAGCACAATATCCAATTACCCCATGAACATTTATTGAAAAGACTATTCTGCCACAGCTCAGTGGATTTAAGAACTTATTGAAGATCAATTTTCCATAGATTTGGTGGTCTAGCTCCACATTCTCAATTTGATTCCAATAGGTGATACTTCTATCTCTGTGTCAATACCATGCTGTTTTGACCATTTTGGCTTGATAGTAAACTTTCAAGTCAGGAAGTGTTAGTCCTCCCAGTTCACTCTTCTTTTTAGGGTCTCTTTAACTCTTTAGGGTCTTTTTCCCTTCCAAATAAATTTGATAACCAGCTTTTCCAAGTCTTCCATGTAGATTGTCGGGATTTGATTGGTATTACATTAAATCTGTATATCAGTTTAGGTAGAAGTGACATCTTAACAACACTCAACCTTCCTATCCATGAGCATGGAAGGTTTTTTCATCTATTTAAGTCATTTTTTATTTCTTTTAGCAATTATCTGTATTTTTCCGAGTATAAGTCCTTGACATCCCTGGTTAGGTTTATCCTGGATACCTGATTCTTTTGGTCATTGCACTGAATGGAATTTTTCCCTTAATTGTCTCCTCAGATAAGTCATTGCTTGTGTATAGAAACATTACTGATTTCTGTACATTGATCTTGAATGTCACCCCTTTACTGAATTTGTTTATTAGCTCAAGTAGCTTTGTCATAGATTTCTCAGGGTTTTCTGTGAGTACAGGAACATGTCATCTGCAAATAATGAAAGTTATACTTCTTCCTTTCCTCTCTGAAAGGATGGAATAAATGCCTTGATTTGGAGCATCTACATTTATGTCTGTTATTTCTTCTTGATGAACTGTCCCTTTTATTAATAACGTTTTAGTTTGTTAATGTGCCAGAAATGCAATATATCAGAAATCGGTTGACTTTGATGAAAGGAATTTATTAAGTTACAACTTTACAGTTCTAAGGCCAAAAAATGCCCAAATTAAGGCATCCAGAGGAAGATATCTTGACTCAAGAAAGGCCAGTTTGGGAAGGTATGTGGCTTGCATCTATTGGTCCTCTGGCTTCTAGTGTCAAACAGCTTCCCCAGGGGTGTTTCCTTCGTGCATCTCTAAATATCTCTCTCTGTGTTGCCTCTGAGACTTTTTCCAAAATGGTTCCCTGCTCAAGGACTCCAGTAAGCAGATTAAGACCCACCTTGAATGGGTGGAGATACATTTCCAAGGAAACCACATAATCGGAAGGTTCCACCCACAAGTGGGTGAGTCACATCTCCATGGAAAAAACTTCCATAAAGATCCCACCCTAAAATATTAAATCAGGAATAAAGAACATGGTTTTTCTGGGGTATACAACAGTTGCAAACCAGCACAAACGCGTAGTGTCCTTCTTTGTCTCTTATGACACCTTTACATTTAGAGTCTTTTATCTGATATTAGTTTAGCTACTCCTGCTTTCTTTCGGTTACAGCTTGCATAGATCTTTTTCCATCCTCTCACTTTCAATCTATTTGTATCCTTGGGTGTAAGATGAATCTCTTATAAGCAGCATATAGATGGGTCATGTTTTTTAATCTATCCGGCCAATGTGTATCTTTTAATTATTGAGTTTTGTCTGTTAATGTTCAAAGTTATTAGTTTAAGAGTAGTTCCTGAGTCTACCATTTTATCTTTCAGTTTTTGTCAGATCTATATATTCTTTTCCCTTTCTCTCTACCCTTCCTGTGCCCTCCTCCACACCTCCTTCTCCTGTCTCTTTTCCTATCTGCAGGCCTCTCGTTGACAAATTCTCTTAGCCTTGATTTGTTTGAGAAGATTTTAATCTCTCCTCAATTTTAAAAGACAACTTGGCTGGATAAAGAATTCTTGACTAGAAGTCTTTCTCATTCAGGATCTTAAATGTATCATATCACTGCCTTCTTGCCTCCATGGTGCCTGCTGTGTAGTTCGAACTCAGTATTATGTGGCTTCCCTTGTATGTAGTGAATTGCTTTTCTCTTGTTGACTTCAGGACTTTCTGCTTCTCTTCAATATTTGACAGACTGATCAGTATGTGTCTTGGAATACGCCTATTTGGATTTATTCTATTTGGTGTTCATTGGGCTTCTTTGATCTGCATATTTATGTCTTCTATAAGTTTTCCCTTATGATATGCTGGTGTGAAACTATTATGCACCCCAGAAAAGCCATGTTTTAATCCTGATCCAATCTTGTGGAGACAGACCTATTGTTTAGGGTGGACCAGCTGACAGTAGCCATATGCCTTCCCAGATGGCCTTTCTTGAGTCAAGGTATCTTTTCCTGGATGCCTTAGTTTGGACATTTCTATAGCCTTAGAAATGTTAACTTGTAACTTAATAAATTCTCTTTGTAAAAGCCGTTCTATTTTGGGTATATTGCATTCCGGCAACATTAACAAACCAAACATGTTTCCAAATATTTTCTTCCATTGAGCTGGCTGTCTCTTCACCTTTTTGACAAAGTCCTTTGAGGCACAGAAACATTTCATTTTGAGGAGTTTCCATTTATCTGTTTTTTCTTTATTGTGCTTTGGGTATAAGGTCCTATTACTAATTCTTGAAGATGTTTTCCCATATTTTCTTCTAGAAATTTTATGGTACTGGCTCTTATATTTAGGTTTGATTCACTCTGAGTTCATTTTGGTATAGGATGTAAGGTAGGGGTCCTCTTTCATTATTTGGCTATAGATATCCAGTTCTCCTAGCCACATTTACTGAAAAAGACTATTTTGTCCCAGTTCAGTGGATTCGGGGGCCTTGATGAAGATCAATGACAGCAGATCTGGGGGTGAGAAGTCCCTTTTTAAATGCATCACTCCAAATTATACCATATATTTGAAAATTAACTTTGCTTAGGAATGTAAAAATGTTTTGGGAAACAATGCATGAATATACATCTCACTGATTCTTCCCATTTTCTTTTAATTTTCTGTTGTTTTTTTGAGCTGAACACATTGCTGTTCTAACAAAAGTATGACAGCATTACTCTTGTGGGAATGTCAAGAAATTATGTAAATTTCTTTATTGTACAGTTTTTGTAAAAAGTAGATTCAGAGTTCATAACACTATCCACCTCAGAATATCACTTGCCTTCCTACCTGGAATAATTTTATAGTTCTGGGTGACAACTGGAAGGCATATCTATGATCCAGGAGATTGAACTAACATGTTTTCATTTCTTTAGACATTGTCCTCAGCACAAGGAAGGTAATGTCACGAAAAGTTGAATCGTCTACAATGTTCAGATTTCTTTAAGGCAATGTTAAGATTTGAAAATCACAAGGAGAACATGGGGAGTCAGTCTGCCTCTACTGTTCTAGGTAAAGTGGCAGTAGCATAGCCGGAAGAGAATTCCTTTATCTCCCACAATATTTTCAACCTACCAATGCTTAAGGGAACTTGGGAAGGAATGGCAATGAGAAATCCTGGGGAAACATCTCCCCCATATTCAGAAGTAGCTGAATCACTGGGTTCACTACTAAGAATTTATTTTAAGGAAATAACTAAACAAGTAGTTTGTATTGTTACTCTATTATTCTGAAAGAAACACACATACACACATACGAAAATATGTCTAAAAGAATACATATATCTAAATCTCAACAGTGGTTTTCTCTGAGTGTGAGTATTCTACAAAAATTACGCTTATCTGTACTCTCTAATTTTTCTACAATAAAAATAGAGCCTGTGCTATAATTAGGAAACGGTTTGAAATGTTTCCCAAATGTTTTAAGTACTACAAAGTATTGGGGAACTGTGGATGTAAATACTGATGCTTCTTCTCAAGTTAACATGAAGAATTTTGGATTAAACCAAATGACAGATGACATAACTTTATACTAAATGAACAAACTATAATGAAAAAAACATTATATGCCCTTTAATTTTTCTTTTCCTTCACCATAATCATTTAACATTTTCACAAGTTTTGCATCTCTAAATAGAGAAAATAGACGATTACTATTTTTGGGGATATCTATACAGTTTTGCCTCCATTACAATACCTGGTGATTTCTCTAAAGTTCAAAATACTGATAGTTCTGCTTCAAAATTCTATTTCTTTCCCTTCTCACTGGTCCTCACATGCAAAACCTTATGTTCAGGGGACTAAAAATTAGGACAGGCACCTCTTTTATCCCATAGCCGATATGAATATATGAAAACACACAGAAATATATATACACATAAAATATACATGCATGTATAAATAAGCATGTATTTATTTACATTCATTTTTTAATAGTTAACATGCACATAATGTACTTAGCAAACATCTTGATACACTGCCCATTATCTTAACAACATGATTATTAGGTTCAAGGCCTAGAAAATGCAGCTCACTGTGTAAAAGTATCTCACCACAAGAAATCAATAATTTTCAAAGCTGGAAAAGCCTAGTGCAAATTCCACTTTTGCTGATTTTTTTGGTGGGGGGAGATGCATGGTCTGGGAATCAAACCAAGGTCTTTTACATGGAAGGTGAGCATTCTACCACTTCACCAACCAAGCACCCTGATTTTTTTTTTTTAAACTGAGGGTGCAAGTAGGTTCATAAGGTAGGGAAATACTTAACACCAACCTGATTGCTATTAATCTTACCTTATAGCTTTGAAAAACTCTGATTTCTTGTGTTTCAGTGGTGAGCTGCATTTTCTGAGTCTCAGCCAACTTTCCAGCAGGAATTCCAATCTGATGAAGAATCAGCAAAAGGAAGCCCTCACTGAGAGACACACTGGTATCATTCACTGAGTGGAGATAGTGAAAGAGTAACATATTTCTAAAGGCCATTTACATTATTATTTTAATTTATATGCTAACATACTAATTACAGATTTAACTTCCCATGGTAGAAGAAATAATTAATTTTCCTTCAAAACCTTACTGCTTTCTCTTCAAAGCATCTGGTTTTTCCCTACCTACCTCTTTAGGGCTATTTTCATTCCCCATCATGAATTACTCTAGCTGCCTTTTTATTTTTTTTAATCTTTAGGTGTTAAAGTGAGGAACAGAGATAACTAACAGGAAGACTGGGATCTTACAGCAGAAAAAACAACTAGTGATATAAATCTTTGTCAATCTTTTCTATCACCTTCGTCAACTGGGATATTTCAATCTTTGACAATCATATCTGAAAAACTAGCAAAACCTACACAGAAACATTTTTGTTAAACAAAACCTTGAAATGAGTATTTAACACCTTCAAGAAAACCACATTTTCCAAAATGCTATTAACACAGTAGTTCACCACAGGAGTTAACAGAACACAGCTCTAGAAACTATGTCTGAGAAAGGAATGGAACTTTAAAAATACCCTGTAATATATACGTTTTATTAATTATTCTGATTATTGTACAATTTATATGATGATGCTCTATACCTATGCTGTCCAAATCAGTACCACTAGCCATATATAGCTATTTAAATTAAAATGCAGTAAAATTAAAAATTCAGTCCCTCAGTTGTACTAGCCACATTTGGCTACTGATTATTATATTTGACAGCACAGATTTAGAACATATCCATCACTGCAAAAAACTCTATTGGACAGCACTGTTCTAAGTAAAGCAAGAACAGTTATTATGGTTAAAAGGTCTTACCTGGTCTAAGGAGGTGTGGATGTGTAAAGGGACTAGGCTGGCCTAAGTATCGGTTTGGAATCCTCCTTTCTGGGATGGACTGGAGGGAATACATCCGCTGTGAACATGATATGCACCCTGAAGGAAAAATAAAGAAAATGAAATGGAACAATATATCTAGAAAGTCTCCAAATTATACATACATATATATATGTATATATATATATGTATATCTAGCAGGATGTTTTAGAAAAAGCAAACTAGTATTGTCTTCCTTCTTTCCCTCAATATTTATGGGTCCTTCCTTTGTGCCAGAGCTTGTACTGGTCCTAGAAAAAACAGAAATGAGATATCTTTACCCTTAAAGACTTTAGTTTGCTATAACAGAGGTCTATATACATATAACTAAACCATAAATAAGGAGCTATATGAATAGAAGAACGGAAACAATCAGAAGCAGGGGAGAGGCCTGGAAGGCTTTAACTAAGGTAGCGAGAAGCTGTATCCTAAAATTCAGGATAAGAAAATAACATTTTTATTAAGAATATATTAAGAAAGAGAAAATGCACATAAGCTAAATTATTTAATCCTGGAATGCTAGAGTGAGATAAAATATCATATAAAAATGCTTAATCACAGTTAGCACACAGTAAATGTTACCATTATTAGTATTCATGCAGCAAAGATTTATTAAGCATATGATTGGAGCACATACTGGGAAACACACAAGAAGACACAACTATTTATCCTGGCCCTCAGAGAATGAACGTCTAGTAGAGATCAGATAAAATAGGTGAGATAAAATAGGTGGGATAAAATCAATATGAAATTGAAAATGCAGTGGTGGATTTATACACAAGATTTCTGAGAACAGAAAGATTATTAAAATGCTGTGAGATGGGTGCAATGACAAAGATAGGCACCCGGTGCACTGAGAAACAAGCAAACAAATGGTGTTTGTGTGGAATGACAAAAGTAGGTGATACCTAATCTGAATAGGAATTAGTCATGTGAAGGAAACAGAAAGGCAGAGGGAGATTTGAGGCAGACAGAAGGCATCATTAATAAGGTTACAGAAGGCACTGTGTGTATGGCACATGTGTGTGCTCACATGCATGCATGTATGTACAGAAGAGGGGAGGGGAAAAGAAGAGAGAAGGTACAGATTAGATGACTGAAGGCCTTTTATGCCAAATTAAGGAATTCCATTTTGGGCTATTATGTGAGGTAAGCATTATCACTGCTATTTTACAAATGCCGAATCAGACTCCGAGAAATAACTTGTCCAAGATTACAGTTAGTATAGGGGAAACTAGATTCAAACCCAAACTTATTTCACTCCAAAACCTTTGCTCTTATCCTTCCACACTGCCATTCAGTAGGTCTTCTCTGTGAAACCCAACAATACAAACAGTAGTACACATCTCCTCATGAACATACAATCACTACAGCAATGGAATATGGTAAGACTGGATCAAATTTAAAGTTTTTTGTAGGGACTATGAAGTATGAATGAGGCTATATGTATTGGGAAGGGAGTCAGAAGCCTTAAATTTTGACTCTGAATTAAATTTCAGGATTGTTGGAAAAATTAAAGCTTCTTGTATGACACAAAAGACAGAAAATGGAGCAAGTTTCCTAGCAGAATGAAAACAAATTTAAAAATAGTGAAAAATAAGAAAACAAACAAAACATTCAACAAATATTTCTTGGAATCTATATTTAGAAAAATGCATAGAAGACGTATTAGGGAACATGTCCAGTCTATACACACTGAAAGCTTAACTTTCATGAGGTATATGATTTATAGAAATATGGCAGACAGAGTAACTTGTTAAATGACACCATGGGGATATAATCAACAATGTCCAGACTGGGAAACACTACAGGACAAATAACTCAGTTTCTTTCACAAATAAATTTGCAAGGCAGGAAGAGATGGTAAGGTATAGAAAGGGAATCTATATATTAAATGAACCTAAAATTACATTATCAATGAATTGTAATGTGTGGACTTTATTTGGATCCTAATTCAACAACAAATTGTAAAAAAAAAAAAAAAAATACTCACCCACACTATTTATTACATTTATGAAATAACAGAAAATTTGAATAGTGATTGCATATTTCACATAATGAGAAATGTTAATTTTTAAGGGGGTTATCACACCCTTAAAAATTTATTGTGGTTATGTTAAAAAAGAAGAACCTTATCTTCTAGACATACACTGCAATAGTTACAAATGAAGCAATATGATGTTGGATTTGTCTCAAAACAATAGAGGTGGCATGGATTAGGTGAGAAGATGAATGGGGGTTTTGGGTGAAAGAAGACTGGCCATAAATTGATAATTATTGAAGTGGGATGATGTGTACATGGGAATTCATTTTACTACTCTATCTACTTATGTATGTGTCTGAAAGACACTGTAACAAAAAAGTGGGTTTTTTCTAAAGATGAGATAAGCATAGAGAAAAATGAAGGAAGTAAGTAAGCACTCTGGAAAGCAATCTAAGACAAAGAGTTAAAGAGCATGGCATAGTAGAAACAGTGCTAGATCCAGTTCTTGTCTTAATTTAACTATTTATGTGATCTTGGCAGGCTATGCCATTCCTCTAATTTCTTCACATGTGAAATAAAGCAGTTACATTAGGTAGTGGCTTTCAAATTATTTTGACCAATGTCCACAGCAAGAAATATATTTTACACAGTGACCTAGTATACACAGACTTGTATATTTATAAAATGTTATAATTTTTTAAAAATACTATCTTTTAATGACTAACGTTCTAGTTTGCTGGCTGCCAGAATGCAACACACCAGAGACGGATTGGCTTTTAATAAAAGGGGATTTATTTTGTTAGTTCTTCAGAGGAAAGGCAGCTAACTTTCCACTGAGGTTCTTTCTTACGTGGAAGGCACAGGATGGTCTCTGCTGGCCTTCTCTCCAGGCCCCTGGGTTCCAACAACTTTCCCTGGGGTGACTTCTTTCTGCATCTCCAAAGGCCTGGGCTGAGCTGCAAGTGCTGAGATGAGGAATGCCGAGCTGCTTAGGCTGTGCTACGTTGCGCTCGCTCATTTAAGCACCAGCCAATTAAGTCAAACGTCACTCATTGCAGCAGACACACCTCCTAGCCGACTGCAGATGTAATTAGCAACAAATGAGGTTCACATACCATTGGCTTATGTCCGCAGCAACAAGACTAGGTATGCTCACCCGGCCAAGTTGACAACTGAATCTAACACAACTAATGTACTGATCTTTTTTCTCTTCTATTTCACTAAAAAAAAAATGGTTTGTCTCAATGCAGTAAAAAGATTTTATGAATGTAGTGGGTTGAATGGTGGCCCCCAAAAGAATGTTACAGCCTTATCTCTGGAACCTGGGAATATGATCTTATTTGAAAAAAAGTCTTTGCAGGAGTAGTTAAGGATCTTGAGTTAAGGACATCATACTGGATTATTTGAGTGGGCCCTAAATTCAATGCAAGTGTCCTTATAA
>PVIY010019929.1:0-44948 GCA_004026745.1 Myrmecophaga tridactyla
TGCAGCATATAAATATTTCAGTAATGAAAATGGAATTCAGATGAACAGTAAACATACAATACAAAAAAGAACCATATATTTTAGTCCCTAGGTTTTTTACCGTAACTTGCGAAACGTGTTTCTCATCTATGAGCCATATACATGCAAACACACGGTGATAGAAGAAGTTTCTGGCAACATCAAATAGAGCTTGACCTGGCTAACCTCTTCTCAGTCAATAAATATGTCAGAGCCTAGAAATTATTCTGGCCGTACATGATTTTATGGTGCTAGAACCCAAAGTGATTATTTTAAAAAAATACAATTAAAGTTCTTTTAGAAAAGGAGATAAAACTAGCTGAAAGGTCCATTTTTCATATTACTCATCTGAACTTTAAAAGATTCATTACTCAGGAGAACATTTTATGGGATGCAATTTCCAATTTTTATATCAGAACCAAGGCGAGTCGAACACAAACACTAGTCCCCATTGCTCACAGCCCACCCCAAACTTGGCCATCCCCCGGGGGCATTACGGTCACTTTAGAACCTCCTCCTTCTTGGAAAATGTTGTGTATGGAAGTGTTGAAAGGGACACAGTGAGAGTTAGAAGCCCATGCTGCTTCTAGACATTGAACATGCTCCCCGTTTGCTGGAATGGCCTCTCCGACCTGGTCTGCCCAAACAACCCCATCACCTGTCAGACCCCCACTCAGCTATCCTCCCTCACAGTAAGTCTTCCCTTCTCTGAGTTGGAGTCTCCCTCTTCTTGCGGCTTCTTCACAGCTCATGTTTTATTACAGCTGCTCTTTCATGTTCCATTCTTCCCCAGAATATGAGTTCCACACGTTTATCTTCACATTCCCAGCTCTTTTTTACACGTTTATCTTCACATTCCCAGCTCAAAGAGCTCAGAGGGCTTGGCAGACGGTGGTTGGTCTGGTTGAGTGCAGGAAAGAATCAGTGAATAAAGTGCAGATGCTCTGTAGTGATGTGGCATTGTGCAGATACGCTTGCTGTTTCCTGCCTGTCTCACACTATCCCTTTGCATTGGATTCCCAGGCATGTGTGAGTGAGGAGCCTGGCAAAGGGTCACAGACTACCCCTAGGCTGCCTACTAGGGACCACAGCCCCTGCAATCCTTTTTTAATATCATAATGTATGAGAAAGAATGTATAAGCATGGTGCAATGTTCAAACACTGTGGTGTGTGTGTGTGCATGTGTACATGTATGTTTGGCACCAAACAACTCATTTAAATTGATTCGCAGCTGAGCAGACTGTAACTTCAGAGAAACATCTCAGTTTCCAACTGCTAAAACCAATACCATGCAATGGCTTGGCTTAAGCAATGGGAATTTATTGGCTCACAATTTTGAGGCCAGAAGTCCAAAACTGAGGCATCGATTTTTTTCCCTAAAGAGCTGGCTGTCAGTGATCCTTGGTCCTTGGCTTTCCTGTCACATGGCAGTACACATGCCAGCATCTTCTCTTTTCTCTTTTGGGTTCTGTTGACCTCCAGCTTCTGGTTGCTCCCTGTGGACTCTCTTTCTGAATCCAATTCCCTTTGTTATGGACTCCAGCCATACTGGATTAAGGCCCACCCTAGTGCAGTTTGGACACATTAACTTAAAACATTGTATAGGTCCTATTTACACAGGGGTTCACACTCACAGGACCAAAGTTGAGACCTGAACGTGCCTTTTATGGGGGCATGATTCAAACCCCAGCAATCATTTATGAGAAAATAAATTAATTTAAATATAAGCATACATTTTGTACATAGGGAACCAAATGAGCTAGCTTTGAGGAAATTTGCTGTAAATTTTGGCTATTTCCGAAAGAAGTCGTAACTTCAAAAATACAAAGTTTAAAGTTTAAATAAACTCCTTTACACCTTCAGTTTAAGCAATACCTTAGTAAATAAATATGCCATTTAAATCTTCTTTTGTAATCTACTAGAAGCCCGACTCATCTCTAAACTCTATAACTGACAATTCTGAATCAGCAGTCTACCAGGGATTTTGCTGCAAAGGCAGCAGGTCCCAGTGAAAATGTGCTAAGACGATACAGAAGAAAATCAGAACCAGAATTCAGAAGGAAGGAACTGGCTCTGAATAGCAGTCAATTTATTTCTTGTACTATGTGAGAACAAATAATTAATGGCAGACTTAGAAATGCAAGCTGTTTGGCATAAGTATAAATAATGTTGAAAATTATACTTCTAAATTTTTAAAGCATCTAAACTATAAAAATTATTATTTACTATAAAATTTTAGCTAATTTTCCCTTTTAAAATGTCAAAGTAACAATCTCTTTTCTACAAAACCTCCTCATCCTCAACTTTCTGTAAAAAAATGTTTTACAAATGTAATCATGCTTGTCACATCCCAAAGCATCTATAAATGAAAACAAAAGAAACAATCCATGGAATATAAGCTTATAAATGGACTATCAATGCCTACACAGTGAAAAAAACACATAGAAAAGAAAATATGCTTCTTAGCTTCCTAAACAGTCAAAGCAGAAAGGACAATATGCCAGATTATATATATTTCATCATTTATTATAAAACTGTTAAATAACTGCTTATTTAAATGTAATCATAAGATGGTTCTTGCCTTTCCTCAAACCTATTACCACAGCAGAGCTTATCCACTTTTATCCTGCTTTTTTTCTTTTCCCTCCATCCTCCTCCGCCAGACAGATTATATATCTATATATATATATATATCCATGCATAACAATGTTAAGGCTAGTAGAGAAATGAAAGGAACCAATAGAAAAATGAGAGTGGGATGTCTCTCTATCTCATTGTGAGAGAGAAGCATTTTCTGAGGAGGCATGGAAGCACATAATAAACAATACCCTTAGGGGCAATTGTCTGATAAAAAGAAATCTGATCTATTTCTGGCTCTTTAGAAACTGTATTAGTCAGGAATCTAGTGGAAAACAGAAGCTGACCCAAGTAGGTCTCCTAAACACCCTCCCCCCTTGAATTATGCAGTTTGTGAAGGGCATGGGCAGGTGGAACTCACAAGGGATGGAAAGGTTACTAACAATGAGTGGGGCTGATGTACCTGAAAGGGGAGGGGAGGAAATGTTACTGGAAGTCACAAGCAGAAAGCCATGCAGAGAAGTCCATCTTGAGAGGATTGTGTCATGCAATTTAGGGACACAAGCCAAACTCACAGGAGAAGTGCCAAGGGAATGAAAACCTTGCCTTCACTCTCCTCCTACCCTTAGATTTCTGCTGGGGCTCCTCCCTGGCTAGGCCTAGCAGAAAGTCAGGGGCAAGGGGGCTCCATGAGACAGTCCAGAGAAGCTTCTTCCTGGAGCAGAGACCAGGTGAGGCAAGAGGAAGATGAGGTCTGGAGGAGAAGACAGCACAAGCCCTGCCTACATGACCTTCCAGCCAGCACCAAGGATGTGAAAGTGTAACATCCTTTAAAACCAACTCTACTGGAGACCAAAATCAAAGGGTTCAAGTACAACACAGTCTGTTGATGGGTTTAATATGATGAGGAAACTAAGGTCATTTTTAGAAATATGTTTTTAACATTTCCTATATAAAACCTGTCAATGCTATTAGTTGTACCAACGGGATCTGGACAGAAGAATGCACAGGCACCTTAGGTTTGGAGCATGAAATTAAGGGTTAGAGATTTCTCACTATTGACTGAAGAAAGATTACTATACAATAAATATCAGGTTTTCAGATGGCCAAAATGATGGTTTATTCTGAGAATAAAAGTGCTTTTGCTTTGGTGGAGGGTTACTAAAGTAGGATTGCTAGATTTAAGAAATAAAAATAAAAGATGCTCAGTGAAATTTTAATTGCAAGTAAAAAATGAATAATATTTTAGTATAAGTGGGTCCCAAATAGTGCATAGAACATACTTATACTAAAAAAAATTCATTGTTTATCTGACATTCAAATTTAATTGGGTGTCTTATTTTTTTATCTGGCAAGCCTATACCCCCCTGGTTCATAGAGTTGGGTTACAAGACTACCATTTATAGGGACAGACTTGTTTCAGAAGTTCAAATCTGTTGACACATTTAAATGTGAGATTGATTCGTTGCTCAAAATTCTGCAACATGGCCTGGAGATCATTTCTAGGTTGGATTTAGCACATTCTCACTTATAGGATTTCAGTACAGACCTATTCAATCCTTCATTTATTCATGAAATATTAATGAATGCCTTTATGTGTTAGAAATTATTCTGGAAGAATAATGGGAAGATTATCGGAAAATAATGGCATCTTCCAAGATAATTGTAAGATCCAGCTGTAAACAAGATAGAAAACCCATCATTCCCATTTGCCCTCAAGAGAGCTTACATTCTATCAGGAAGGACAGGTGATAGACAAGAAAAGAAATAGCTTAAATTGAGGTACTGTCCACATGCTATAATGAAAAACAAAGCAAGGAAATGTGGTAGATACGAAGCACATGGGTGGTTTTGGTGCAGGACAAGTGAGCAGAGATCCAGGAAAGAAGTGTGCCATACAGAGATCCAACAAGAAAGCATTTCCAACAGAGGATGCCGAGAGCATGCCAAGACTCCAAGGAAGGATGGAACAAGCACGGAGAATGTGTGCAAGATCAGGTAGAAGCCAGCTTGGCTGAAGTGAGAGAGGAGGAAAGAACAAACAGAGAAGTCAGGGAGGTAGCTTATCTTTCAGTTCTATTCTGGGTGTTGTGTAGAGAATAAAATGAAGGGAGCAGGAGCAAAAGCAGGAGTTCGGTTGTAAGGTTATTGAATAAGTCCAGGCAGGAGTCCATGGTGTCTTGAATTAGGAGGGCAGCAGAGGCAGTGGTGAAGAGTGAAGCCATCTAAGACCTATTGCAAAGGTGGAGCCAACAAGACCTACCAGAAGGGAGAGGAAACGTAGAGATTGAGAGAGAAGAGTTGAGGTTGATCTGGAGTCTCGGCCTGAGCACCCGTATGCTTGGTGAAGCTGTTTACCATGATGAAGCCACCCGGGGAGACTCATGTCTTAGGGACGGTGTTATGGATGGAATCCTATCTCCTACAAAGACTTGTTTAAGTCCTGAACCCCAGTCCTATGGGTCTGAACTCCTTTGTAAATAGGCTCTTTTAGGATGTTATTTGCTAAGGTGAGGCCACACTGAATCAGGGTGGGCCTTAGCCCACTATGACTGGAGTCCTATGTGCAGAGGCCATTGGGCACAGCAGTAGGAATGAAGAGGAGACAGGAGGAGGCAGAGTAGCCTGTGGCAGAGATTACCACAAACGCTGCCATCTTCGAAGGAAGCACAGTCTTGCCAACACCTTGGGTTTGGATTCTTAGCCTCCAAATGGTGACATAGTAAATTCTTATTGTTTAAGTCAATCAGTCTATGGTACTTTGTTACAGCCCTGCAAAAAAAAAAGGCAGGTGGGGAAATCAAGAGACCTATACCGGAAATAACAGTCATATAGAAAAATGTAGAAAGGGGAGTTGGAAAGTCTGAAGCTTAAGGGAGAGGGAGAGGCTGGAAACATACATTTGAGAGCCACCAGTACATAGAAAGAAATCTGGAGTCTACTGTGGTTGGCTTTGTTCCCAAGGGAGCAGTCTGAGGTGTACATTAGCATGCAAGAGTCTTATTATAGCAAGTTCTTGGAATGGACCGCTATGGGCCAGATCAATATTGGGCAGAGGGAGAAGGTGAGTTGTGGTGGAATCTCAGCGAAATCCTGAGCCTACCCTGAATGGAGTCTGGAAGACGGGGTGAGCTTTCAGGTCTGCCCTGAGCTGGGGATAGAAGGCCAGTCCCGCATATATCCATGTGTTGTTGGATATGGGCCATCTCTGGAAGGTGTGATCTTGGGTGAGTCAGGCTCTCTTCAGCTGAGGTAATCAGTGAGCCAACATTATAACCAGTCTTTCTCTTGCAGATACTTTCCACTGTATTGTCTCTTCCTTTTGCAACAAAATGGCACAGAACTCCAACCACGTCAGCCATGCTTTCTTCTTTCCCTGTCCTTGCACCTGAACAACAGAACTTTGCCTAGAAATCACAAATCTTGAGTTGCACTCAGGATGGCCATGGATCTTAACTGTATTTCTCAGCTAGGCTTGATTTTCAATTCCTTTGCCTGAGTATTTCATGTACTTTCCTTTATTTTAAAGGCCCTACACCAACTCTTCTCAGATAGACACGTGCTTCTGCTATGCTTCTTACTCGATAACAGCCTAATTCTTCACTAAGAAAGCAGGTAGACATCTTTATCCTCAATCTCAATTCTTTCCCCCAGCCATTCTACCTCCATTAGCACCATCTTGTTCTACTTTTTCAAAGATCAGTCCCTTCATTGTGTTATTACAACCAATTCTGCCTTGATTTCTCAAAGTCATTTTTCTTTCAATTAGCCCCCCCTTTCTTGCATCAACAATCCACCCCCTAATCATTCCTATCATTATACAAACCAAATAGAAAACTTCATTCTGATTTTTCTTTTCCCCTCAATTCTCCAGATCCAGTGGTCACCAAAGTCAATCAGGTTTATTCTCAAATTATGTCTGCTCCTTTTCCACTTCTCTGAATCTCCACTGCTTTCCTCTAGCCCATCAGCTCTCCCTTGGCCTATTGCAAAAAACTATCACTGTATCTCCTTTTCCTTTTGCTTTCCTTCAATCTATTCTCTGCACAGCAGGCAGACAAGCTTCTTGAAATATAAATCATATCATGCAACTTGCCTGCTTAAAACTTTTCAAAGGCTTCACTTTGTGCTTAGAATAAAATCAAAACCCCCTGTAGGAGTCAGGATGATTTGATCTCTATGCACCTTTTCCATCTCACTCTTTTGCTCCCCCACTCAGTTGTCTAAAGGGTATTGCTCTTTGTTCAGTTCCAAGCTCTCAACCTAGCTCTTTCCAGATTCGGGGCAGAGTGTTTTCTCTACCCAAAGAATTCCCACCCCCACCCCACCTTGAATTGCTATTCCTTCTCATTCCTTAGTTCTCAACTTAAATGTCATTTCCACAACAAGTCTTCCCCAGCCCCCGCTCACTGAAGTGGTGTCCTTCTCTAGGCAAATTCTTGCTTCCTTCATACCATCTTTCGCATTTTGTCCTAAACCTGTCTTCTCTCATAATCCCACAATGGTGGAGATCTCATCTACCATGTTCATCAGGCAAATCCAGTGCTCAAGGATGTTATTGGATGAACACATTCTACACGTTAAATGGGGATCAGTAACAGTGCAAAGTTAAAACCAGTACAAAAGCCCATCGAAATCTATTACAGGGAATGATCTGTTCGAAGGCAAAAAATTTCTTCTGGCTCTGGGCCTGTGAAACTTAGAACTAGTCATCCGCTGCCAATATACAAAGGAAAGACAGTTATAGGATATGTTTCCATTTCCACAGGGAGAAATTTAAAAGTAAACAAGAGTCACTGGACCTAAACAGTTCAGTAAAGCTGCAGGGCAAACTCTATTGGGTTTTAAAGTCTGAGAGTCATTTATCCTCAAAGCTTTAGAAAGTGGCAGTCCCACCCTTTCCAAAGGCCTACACAGTGGTTGTGCTCTCTCCAAACACTGGGGTGGTTGCAACCTTGGGGGACATTGAGGAGACCACCTTTTTCTTGGCTCCACCATCTCCAAGCTTTAAGGAAGCACCCAGCATCTCTGTCATCTCTGGGGTGCACATTCAACCCTCCCCCCAGAACAATGGGGTGGCAGCCAGGCTCCCCCAATCTCCAATGCCTGGGGTGGTACAACTCTTCCTGAGCAATGAAGCAGAAGGCCTGCCCTCTGCTTCTGGGGCAAAGTCACCCTCTTCATGTGTATGGGTAGGTCCACTCTCCTGGCCTGAGGTTTACTGGCATCAGACCTCAGCTTCCATAATTTTACCTCTGAAGCCATTTTTCCTTCAGTTTGTCCCTTTCCTGTCCCTTTTTGTTCAGACTGGCAGTGGTTCCATTTATACAGATCCCACAACACTTTTGTTGGTATTTTATGCAGTATACTGGGATCATATTCATCAGACAATAAGATGTTCCACAAATACTTTCTGGATAACTTCATCTTCAATCTTGGCTTTTTCTGAAATGGCTAACTGCGTCTATGTTTACTTAAATCCTTACATGGGACCCTATTCACTGGGGTCTCACTTTTTAGCAGCCCAGAATTTTCCAGAATACCAATTTCTGTTTTCCTTGTATGCAAGAGTTCAGTTCTCAACTTGTCTTTTACCTCTCGCATTTTACGACAAGCTTTAAGGAGCAGCAAGACTGCATTTTCCACATTTAGTTTGGAAATTTCTTCTGCTAAAAATCCAAGTTTATCACTCTCAAGTTTTGCCTACCATCTACAAAGAATTCCTTCTTTCCAGTTTTCAATGACACAATAATCATGTCTGTCTGAAGTCTTACCAGAAGTGTCTTTAGAGTCCACAATTCTACCAACACTCTCTTCAAAGCATTCTAGGCCTTCCTATCAAGTTCCTCACAACTCTTCCAGAACCTTCCCCTTATCCATTTACAAAGTTTTCGCAACATGTTGGGTATTTGCAAACCAGAGCAGCACCCCACTTATCTGATATCAAAATCTGTCTTAGATTGTAAGCTGCTGGAATGTGATACACCAGAACTGAAACAGCTTTTAAAAAGGGCAATTTAAGAAGTTAAAAGTTTACAGTTCTAAGCCTAAGAAAATGTCCAAAATAAGGCATGCAGGCAAAAGATACCTTAATCCAAGGAAAGTTGATGGGTGGGTCAGGAACATCTCTATCCACTAGGCAGTCAAATGCCTGGCATCTTCTGATCCTTTGCTCTTACACTCCATTGCTTTCAGCCTCTGTTCCTGTAGGGGTTCCTTTACTTCTCTGGGGCTGGCTTTCATCTCTCAGCTTCCCTTGGCTCTCTCCAGGTTCTGGCTTGTTTAATATCTCATGGTGATCTCTGCTGGGCTCCAAGCATCACCAAACATCCATGTCTCTGTTCTCTGAAGCAACTGTTCTCTAAGCTTCTACATCTGATCTCTCTGTCAGCTCTGAGACTTCTGTCATTTCTGACTTTCTCCAAAATGTTTCCTGTTTTAAAGAATTTCAGTAAGGTAATCAAGACTTCCCTGGAATTGGTGGAGTCACATCTTCATTTAATCAAAGGTCACATCCACAATTGGTTCTGTCACATCTCCATGGAGATAATCTAATCAAAAGATTCCAACCTACAATGTTGGATCAAGATTAAAAGAAATGGTTGCTCCAAAAGATTGAATCAGGGTCAAAACATGACTTTTCTGGGGTATTTAATATTTTCAAACCAGCACAAGTGGTATATGGGAAAGAAGACAACTAATACAAACTGAGGTTTATAGTTAACAATGACATTGTGATATTTTTCATTAATTGTAACAAAGGCACTATACCAAAGCCAATGTCAATAATAGGGGGATAAAACGGGAGTGAGAAATTTCTTCAGAAGAAATAAGAATGTTCTCATTTGATTGTGGTGGTTAATGCATAACTATATGATTATACCAGGAGCCATTGATTGTAAACTTAAGGTGGATTGTATAGTATGTGAATAAAGCTGTTTAAAAAAAAACAGGGGGCATAAAGGATTTGGGATGTTTTGAGTTTTCTTTTCATTTTTATTTCTTTTTCTGGAGTAGTGAAAATGTTCTAAACGTGGTCACAGTGATGCATGCACAACTACGAGATGGTACAGTGAGTCAGTGATCTTACACTTTGGATGGACTGATGGTATGTGAATGTATCTTAATAAAACTGCATCAAAATAAAAGACGTGCTGAAGTCCTAATTCTCAGTACCTAATAATGCAAACTTACTTGGGAATAGAATCTTTCAGATGGAATTAGTGAAGTTAAAACAAAGTCATACTGGAGTAGAGTGGTTTGCTAATCTGATACAAGGTCCTTATAAGGTGAGGAGAGGAGACACACAGAGAAATGGTGACCACAAGACAAAGAGATGGAGAATGAGTTAGGCCACAAACTGAGGAGCCCCAAGGATGGCCGGACACCACCAGAGCCAGAAGAGTGCCAGCATATTCTTCCCTACAGACCTCAGAGGGTGCACGGCCTTGTTGGAACTCAGATTTTGGGCTTCTGGCCCCAGGGCTGTGATATAATCAATGATGTTGTCCTAAGCCACCCAGTCTATGGTGCTTTGTAAGAAGCTGTGGTAAACTCAGACAGAGCAGTGTAGTCTTGCCCTGAGTCTTGTCATCTATCTGAAATGACTGTATACTTCTCCCAGTGGTTATTTATGCCATACCATATTATAATGATTAGCCAGCCTGTCTCGAAGATGACCCATGTAGGTTATAGGAGGTTGAGGGACATCTTGAGCAGACCAGGTCTCTACATTTGGTGGAGTGAATGAACATTTAACTTCAAATTGACCTTTCATATATTTTGAAAATACCCATGTCCCAAATCCTTCTTATAGCTTCTTTTTTTTCCCTTTTTATTATTCCCTTTAATATTCCTCTTAATTTCTCCAAACTTCTGAATGGACAGGAGTAAATCTCTTAAAAGATTTCAAGAAATCTCAAGATTTGAGAATTGAAAGAAATTTCAAGAAAACTCAGCTAATGTTCCATCATGTTATATTTTCAAAAATTGTTTGGGTTTCATCCACAGGATGTCTTACCTCCCTGTCCTAGCAGCCTGGCCTGGCTCTTCTCTGATCCATAACTTGGTGATTTCCCAAGTTACTATCACATGTTAGAAAAAGACATTGTTACTCTCTGTATTTTAATTCAAATCCTTGACAGATATTTTGTGATTTTTCTTTTCCTCTGTAAAAGCATTCTTAACTTATATCTGTCTCCAAAAAGCTCATGTTTTCTTTTCCCCTCAAAAAGGCCTTTGACAATGTACCCTATAGATGAAAAAAGAAGCAGCAGCAGCAAAAAGAATGAGGCTGTGAATGCTGGTGTATTTCTGGAGTCCAAGGTCATCAGTGGCAGAGAGGTGAGGACGAGGAAGAGGAATACACGTGTTTTATTCTCAGCTCACATAAAACATTCCAGCCTCGCCATTTCTAGCAGTTTCCAGGGTGAACACAGGCTGTTGATTCAAAGCTGCCACCTGCTCCTTGGTTATGTCGAGAGGCAGGAGCTTAATATATCAGATGCTATTTGCCATTTAGTCTCAGGTAGTAGCCCAGAATCAATATTCTTAAATCGTGCATCTCTATATTAAGCAAGAACAGGGACGTTTATTGTGATTCAGGCCCTTTGTCATAAAGAAGCATGGCGCACTAACTCTGCATGTTGTGGCCCTAACGATTTCCTTCCTGTTATTTTCCTTAATTATTTTCTCCATGATTATCAAATGTCTGAAATGGGCTTATTCTAAGGTGTCTTGGCAAAATACTTTGCTGTTTAAAAAGATTAAATATTAAATAGTTACCTAATGATATGGCTTGAGAATGCGATGATGTTAAAATTAATTCATAAATATGAAATAAAAGTATTGTAGCAGCAACAATGAAAATAATGGCAAAGCTGAGAAATCAACAAGTCCAGAGGAAATTTGGAGTATACTAAGTGATTCTTGTTGAGAAGAGCAACAAAACTTTCCTCTGGCCTTTCTTGTCACTGCAAATGAGGCAGGATGGGTGTTCCCCAGTTAGTTGCAGGAAGACAGAAGTTCATCAGAAATAATGAGATGTCTTCTTCATCTCACCTTCTGAGACACATTTGTCAGAGGATATATGGTACAAATTCTGAGAGGTACAAAGGAACTCAGATCTAGGAGTTTCAGGGAAAATTCAATAGAGTTCTCTCTTGTTTGGCCTCTGGATGAAGGTCCAAAGTTGAAGATGGCTCTGATAAAGAGGGCTCCACCAGGCAGCAGGCAGACGTCTGTGCCTGTGGCAAATGCTTACCTGCATCGCCAAATGTCTCCATCCTAACAATGAGAAAATAGTCATAGGCATTCAGGAGCTAACCACTAGAAATGTTAATTTGCATTTTAAAGAATCTGATTTGGGTTTTTGTGTTTGTTTCTGTAACACACAGAGGTTAGACATGGACTCCTCTGCAGATGCACATGGGGAATTAATTCAGGCAAAGGAATTTAGCAAAAGGAAGGGCCTCCAGGCTAACTAGGATCTGAATGACTCAACAGAGTTTTCTATCAGCATTGTTGTCACAGTCAATGTGGTTTTCCAGAGATGATAATCACTGCGCAGAAACAAGGAGCACTAGACCTTCTCATGTACCAGGCACAAACCAAGTGTTTCTCTCTGGTTATTCCATTTAAACCTCGCAATAGGGATCCAGCATCACTCATGTTTTGCTTTTTCCCAGCTTCAAAGCCAAGATTCTTAATTACTGGGATATATTGCTTCCTGGATAAAAGAGAAACAAAACCTAATTTCAGATCAGAAGCAGGTACCAGCAACTTAGCATGTGTGGATTGTGTTCATTCATTCACCCAAGCATTCATTTTGCAAGATTTGGCAAATATTTATTGAGCAACTTCTGGGTGCAATGTGCACAACAAATTGTAATTGTGTGGAAATGTAGAAGATGCAGTCCTCACTGAGTTAACACACTATTTGGGGAAACTGAAATAAAATAAATCGAAGGAGTGATTAATTCCTACTGAAATGTCCCAGGAAATATTCACGGAGGGCAAAGCCAAATAGTCGAAACTTGAAGATAAGTAGGATTATGAATAAGCAGGAAAGGGGGAAGGGGCAGTCCAGTCAGGGGAGAAAGAAGGACAAAGGCACAGAAACAGGAAAAAATTTACTTAGATAAAAATGACATTTGTATAGAATGAAAATGCCTCTCTAAAACACCTAGATACAATTTTCTTCGATGCTCCTTTCCTTCCTCATTAAAATACTGCTCTGAAGTGAAAGCCGGAGATGACATTATTCACAAGAATTCTGTTGCATTCAAGATAAAAATTAGAAGACATTGCAGAAAAGATAAAGGGATTAAAATAACCAAATACAGATTTGGCTACTGCAAAGGTTAAGCAGGTGGGATTAATGGCTGTGGCCTTTAAATGCGGTGCACTGTCTCACGTGGCCAAAATGAAATGCACTTTCTGACCATGTGTTTAACCTTATTGTGTGGAGTTTTGAATAAATGTTAGGTGATCATCACCTTTTACTTTAAAAATTGGTGTTTATTCACTCTGCTGCAGAAGTGCTTTCACAGAATGTGTTTCTCACCAGGGCTTTAAAATATTTACATCGGCTGATTAATAATGTAGAGCTGGCATTCGCGACCTTAGAATCATGAATAATTGACACGTTCATTTAAGATCTGCAACTGTTCTGCACAATGATAGAGTCCACCAATCTACGCTTCCCCAGCATGTCAAGAGTGAAAGTTTACTTTCCAATGAAGTCAGGCTTTCTTCTAATTTTACAAGATAGAACAGAAAGCCGATAAGCAAATAAGGCAGGATAATAATTGTGCGGTGCCAGATGCATGTTCTCTTAGAAAAGAAAGGTCACAGCACACAGGGCAGGCAGTGGTGTGACAGCTACACTAAATCACCACATCCTCGGACCCACACCGAGAAGGGATTCTATTTTGTAGAAGGAAAGGGGCTTGGGAAAGCTGATTAAATTCCATATTGCCCTTCTCTCTCTCTCTCTTTTTTTTATGTTGTATGGTGGGGTCACATTTTATCTGTTTCCATGTGAGTACCTCATTATTGCAGCACCATTTGTCGAATTTTTGTTTGTTTGTTTGTTACTGGAAAGTGCATGGGCTGGGAATCGAACCCAGGTCTCCTGCATGGCAGGTGAGAATTCTACCACTGAACTACCCTTCCATCCCCACACTTCTATCCTTTTTAAGTTATTTAGAAATAGTTTAAAATATAAAAGTATAGTATGTGGATAAAATACAATGTGTGGGGTATATTTGATACACAGTTATATATACACACATTTCTGTATATATGTACATACTATGTTATATACATATACATATTCACTATCAGTTTAATTGCTATTGTGATTTTTTTCAGAAAAAGAAATCAGTAAAAACAGTAAGAAAATTGGTCTAAGTTTTGTGTGATTACATCTTAACTGTTAAATTGGTCACATCAAAATGGTCATTTTTAACTTCATCCTTTTCAGAGATTTGAGTGACTGTTGATGAAAATTTAATGTAAATATGAGTATTCTTTTTTGTAGGCTGAATGGCAGGGGTCACATTTCATTCTTTTTCCATGTGAGTATCCCTTCATTGCAGCACTATTTGTTGAACTGTTGTTTGTTTTTTCATTTGTTTGTTTGGAAAGTGCATGAACCAGGAATCAAACCCCGGTGTCCTGCATGGCAGGTGAGAGTTCTACCACTAAACTACCCTTCACCCCAATAAGTGTCTATTTTTAAAAATTTTGACTTGGCAGTTTCATATCTACCTACAAAAACAAAACACAACAACAACAAAAAAGAGAGCAGTTGATATAACTTCTCAAGAAATTGTTCCACCGTTCCCTCTGTTTCAGCTTAGGGGTTCATTTCATCATTCGCTGCATGGGTTGGAGGCATGGTGGCTTCATGAGGAGGTGCATTTTCCATTTATTTTCCTTGAACTTCACATGCAGCTTCCCCTTTTTCTCCTGTTGGTACAAATCCCATCTGTTACATAATTATTTCCATATGATTCCTGGCCCTTCCCTCTACTGGGTGGTTTTATTCTTAGTTTTACACACTCTCTTTTATTTACAAAATGGCTTTCTAACTCTTGGGAAGGCAAGAGCAAAGAAGGTTTCATGGCACTACACTTTCTCCGGGTGTACTTGGCATTCCTGAGTCCAAAAGTTGCCCGCGAAGAGTGATACTTTGAGTAGCATGGCAGAAGGATGGACAAGTGTTGTTTTCTGATAACCATCACATTTATCATACTATCTGAGCCGGAACTCATTTTTTTTCCAGAAAATATTTGCTTATCCTTCTCACAATGTCCTAGAAGTTGACACCACATGCAGAGTACCTGATTGGAGTATAGAAGGGTCTAGCAGCCTCCCATGCTCCAGGAAACAAATCATTTCTTACTTGCTATTTTGACTGATGTTCTCTCTCTGGACATTGTAAATAATCTCTTGGCTCCAAACTTCAGATTTCTATACTTGCTACAAATTTTCCTTGCTTTTGCAATCTTTCTGAGGACTCTGCCTATTATACTAACTTCAACTCTTCCAGCGGAAACATCACTTCCAAGCACCTCCAGTGCCATCTGTACATATCTACAGATAAACCCCCATAGGCTTTGTGTCAGGACCCAGGGACATCAACAGGACCACCCTACTGTTCAAAATGCAGGGAAGATTGTCTGAAGGATTGTTCTGATAGCAATGGAAGAGCTAAGAAGCTAAATGGGGACAGTAATGAAATCCAGAAATTAATAAATATGAAATACATGAAATTTCTCAAGAATGAATGTTGAGAGTTAGTATTACCAGCATCAAAGGCTGAGGTCATGATGGAAAAGAGGGTCATGGTGGAATATTCCAGCAAGTGCCTGAGCCAGACAGAAGAGCATAAGGTTTTAGAGAGGGCACCCAAGGTGGGCCAGAGCCTCCTGGAAAGTAATTACAGGCAGCCAAGTCAGAATTTATAGTCTTTCCAATAAAACATAACATGATATGAAAGACATTCGAATGTACAGCGAGATTTTATAGGATACAACAAATTGTGCAACTAAGTTGTATTTTATGAAAGGCAAAATTTTCAAAGTAGATTTAAAAAGTTAACTCTAAATCAAATTGTCAGAAGGGTGCTTTAGATTTGAGCAAAGATTAAAGAGTGGGCATAGAAAATGGAAACTGTTACAAGGTACAAATACTTTGGATGCATGAATTTAAAATGATCACATCCTTAAATTTAATCACTTCAAAGCTGCATAATAAATGTAAAGCAAAACATTTCTTCATCAACTCCACAGAGAAATAGAGTGGCAACAAAAATGCTTAGAAACATGAACACAAGAATGTTCCTCATAAAAAGAGATTTGCTATTATTAGGGCTTCTTGGACGTGCAACTTTGTCATGCAGAGTTGAATAACTTTTAGTTAAGGTAAATCTGTTAGAGACTTAACATCTGAGACAAGCACTGTTGACTGCTTGCCCCAAAACATCAATTTCCACCAAAAAAGAATGTCAAATTTTCCCCCCGGATATCAGGTAGCAGTATATTCATGAAAGACAGGTCCTTTCTCAGTCTTCAGACCGAGTAGTCATGAGGCCCCCAAGGACATTTTTGCAGGAATAGGTTTGAAGGGAACAGGTATATATGTCAGGGTTCAAGACAAGGAGCAGAATCTACTCAGGGCATTAAAGTAGAACGCCATTTAATGCAGGAACTTGGTGGTTTTACTGTAATTGCAAGTTCTGAAGGAGTGAAAGTCAGTGAGTCACATCTGGATACAGGTGTCAAAGGCACAGGATTTGGCCAGGCAGAGTCTTGGAAGACGCTGTGGCTGCTTTGTCTATTGTTCATACACTCACAACTCACTCACCTGGAAGAGCTGGCTTCCGGACACTGCACACTTATTGATCTGCTGGCAACCAAGCACTAGGAAGTTGGCTCATGTCTCACTTCTGCCTGTAACATCTTCCGCAAGGGAATCGCAGCAGCAGTTCACCATCTAGAATTCTAGGTGTAAGTCTTAGGAATGCAACTTTTAGATGTCCAATTGCAGGAGTGCAGGGGAAACATATAAAGGGTGGGAAAGTGGGTGTGTGCTAATAGACAATAATTCACAGAGCATTTGACTTTGCCCTTGCCTTTAGAACATAAGGGTAACACTGCTGTGGGGTTTCTGGGAAAATCTCATACCCTGACAAAAGCGATAAAAGTTATGCTTGAGGCAAAACACTTCTTCCCCCTTCAGGCATAGTTTTATGAGAATGCAATGTCTGGAACTATGGTCCCTTCTTGCATCAGTAAAGGTCAATACGATGGAAACCAATAAACCAGGATAACATTATCACAGAAATTACCTGGGTCCTTGGCTATATAGGTGTGTCTTTGGATTACCCAATCCCAAAACAGCTACCTCCAATCTCCACATGCCTGAGACAGTAACTTCTCCTCTTTGCTTAGGTGTTCTTTAAATTACAGCCAAAAACCTCCTACCCCCACACACAAAAAAGTATATTTCACTGAAAGAGACTATAGAAACAATGTTAACAAACTCACAAGAAATAGTCCATAATAAATTTTAAAACCATAGCTGGTCTCAAAAAGAAACAGTTGAATCCCTTTCTTGAAATTATTCTATGCAGCCCAGTCAATCAAAATATTCAAGGAATTCCTTGTAAATAGCCCTGGCACCCAACTTTCATGAGGTTTCTATCTTTGACTTTATGATCTGGAAATAATTGAGAGTCTCTTAAATCAGAGATTTAAGAAAGTATCATGTAGAAGATTCACATCTTCTGAAGCTAGTACATTTATATGATAAATTTTCTGTCTCACTTCATTTAATGCCAGGTAGTTTATATTAGTTATTTTGACAAAAAAAATGCTAAAGCCATACTCTAATATAATTTGCACTTCAGATTTTCCAGCAGAAAAATCAACCCTGTTTAACACATCTGCATTACTAGCTGTCTTAATGGTCATTGCATGAAATGGGAATTCAGCAAACCTTTCCAAAATTTCTCTTGGGGTGAGGAAGACTTAGACTGACATCTGTCATCTTCTCTATTTGTGTGTTTGTCCATCTATCTTTGGATTTCAATGCATATTACTTACTGTTCTAAGTCTAAAAATTTGATAGGAGAAGAAAATGATAGAAATTTAGAAACACATTCACGAAGTGTCTACTATTTGCGTCTTATGTGTTAGTTGTGCTAGGTGTTGGGGCTGTGAGGTGGAAATGACACGCTCTCAGGAAAACACCTCTGGCAGGGAGGCCCACATGTGACAGTGCCTGTTCTCTAAGAATTACAACAGCATTTGGGAAGTTGAACAACTTTGGAGATTTGCTACTATAATAAGTGAGGTGGCCCTGTTCTCACTGCTAGAACATCAACTCCTACATGACTTAGCTCACATTCTATGCAAACAACATCAGCATCAACAAGCAATCATATTCCTCATCTTCCATGCACTCATATTACCTGTTTAAATGAATTTTAATGGCTCAAATTTTGTAAAAGCTCATTTCAATGCAAAGTGTGAAATTAAAGCCCTGAGGAACAGTAGTCCAAATTCAGCTAATGAATAATTTGTGTGTGGTTTTATTGAAACGTAGCTTAGTGTCTGCCTTCTAATTGTGGAAGCAAAGTTATCATGTAGAAGATTCACATCTAAAAGGATTGAAACAAACTTGGCTACTGTTTTAGTCAGTACAGAGTGTCCTACATAACAGCAGCAAACCATTGTGGGTTATAACTGCAGGGTCTATTATTGCTCAGACATCAAGTCCACAAAGCATTAGCCGTGGGCTCTGCCCACTGTGGTGCCTCGGGTTCCTGGGCTGATGGAGCCTCCACCTCTGGAATTCCACTGGGCACAATAGTGGGGAGAAGAGCTCTTGCCTGGCAGTGTTGCATAGCACTTCATACTTTCTCTTTGCCAGAGTATGTGTGTAAATGACTATGTCTACACAGGAGTGTGGGAATACAATGCTACCACATGCCAGCAGGAAGAGAGCTAGAAATACTGATAGTTCCATGATGCAAAGATAGCTCTGGTCATTCCATTCACTGTCCATTGGTGGTTTCTGCTTTCAGGTTCTCAGGAAAACCTGGAGAGTGGTAAAGTTTGCCTCCAAGTTCCTCTCCTTGGCCAGATGCCTAGAGTGCTCCATCCTGCTCCCATCCTGCTGCCACTACCCAGGCTTGCTCCCTCCTGTGGATCAGGTTTTAAGGCTACCCCTTCCTCTCTTCTGTCCTCAGCTAGGAAGTGATAACTCAAGGAAGTAATGTAATTTCATGAACTCTATGAATTATCCACAAGTTCAACCATCCCAGGAAATATTTTCACTCTCCAAGTAGAGATTATGAGTCCAAAAGAATTCATTGCTTGTAAAACAGGTGTTATTCTTTTGAGGGCAGGTCCTATGAAACATTTGTTTACTTCTGCATACCCTAGCCCCTAGGACAAGGGTCAAATTCTCATAGGAACCAATCTCTTTGACAGAGATGGACATCCCAGCCTGCATGCACCATCCATTGTGTGCCCAGCACATGCTAATGGCTTTACATCTTACATCCCATTGACTTTCCCCACACCTTAGCATCTTCATCCATGAAATAGCATGGTTATGGGAGTTAACTGCTTTACCCAAAGCCACTGGGTTGGTTTCCTGTGGCTGCTGTAACAAACCACCACACACTCGATGAATTGAAACAACCAAATGTATAGGCTCACAGTTCTAGAGGCCGGAAGTCTGAAATCAATATGTTGGGAAGGTCACATACTCCCTTTTGCCCTAGGGAAGAATCTGCCCATGCCTCTCTCCTGGCTTTTGGCGGCTCCCGTCATGTCTCGGCTTGTGGCAGCCTCACTCCAGTCTGTGCCTCTGTCTTCACACAGCCTTCCCCTCTTCTCTCGTCCTCTCCTCTTCTGTCTCTTTTAAGTACAGATGTCACTGGATTTAGGGCCCACCTGAATATTCCAGGAAGATGTTATTTCAAGATCCTTAATTATACCTGCAAAGACTCTGTTTTCAAATAAAAGCAAATTCATGGCTTTCACAAGTTACGATGTGGACATAGCTTTTACAAGGGCCACCCTTCACGCCACTACAGCCACATACTTAGTAATTGCCAGATTGGGTTAATCCTGAGTCTATTTGACTCCAGGGTCTGAGCCCTCAGCCAATAAGCCAATTTGCCCTTTCTATGAACATTTGTACTCTGCCAGCTGTCTTGATCAGTTCCATAATCATGACTAAAAATAGTTTTGCATTAAATGCCATTATTAATAAAATGTTTTATAGAAATAAACAACTATAAGCCAGAGTCTTGCCTTCTATGATATAAAATTCCAATTGGGTTATATGGCCTGTCCATGTGAAAACTCACTTTTTCTTGAATGAGCTATACAAGAAATTGAGGTATAAGAATGTGGTAGAGATGTTCAAGGTAGACCTGGAAGGGAAAGTTGAGAACAAGGATCCCAGTGTGGGGGTTAAAACAGCCCAGGTGGAGGGTGCAAAGGTAGTTTCAGTGATAGAATTCTTGCCTGCTGTGCAGGACACCTAGTTCGATTCCCAGCTCATGAACTTACCCCCCCCCCCAAATAAATAAATAAGCAAACAAAAGAAAACAAACGAACAAAAATTTAGCAAATGGCACTGCAATAATGGGATACTCACATGGAAAAAGAATGAAATGTGACCCCCACCATACAGCATACAAAAAAAAGAGCCAGCTCAGGTAGTATAAAGTCTTAGGGTCTCACATCAGGGTATTGGCTGTGAAGATGGAGAGTGTATTAAGCCCAGTTGCTCTTCAGTGCACCCAATACAAACATCTCCTTGCCCCCAGACAGCATTACATGGGTTTCTCCTGAGGATCTTAAACTCCATGAATGAAACTGTTTACCTCCTGTATCCCTAATCCCTGGGAAGAGGATTGCCACCCACTCAGCACTTACAACACATCCAAGCAGTCATCTCCCAGCTCTCTAATATTTCTGATATTTCCTTTTATGTCCATCTCTACTACTATACTCCAAGCCACTAGCAGATCATGTCAGGATATTTCTCAACAGGAGACCCAGCTTTCAGTGTTACCTCTAATCTAGAGAGATTGTTCCAAGAGAAACACTAGATCTTGCAATTCTAAAATTTTTTTTAAAAATAAAAAACACAAATCTCAAACATTTTTCATGGTTTAAAGGGTAAAGTTCAAAAGCCTTATATGGTATGAAATCTACTTAAAATTCTGGCCTCATCTCTATTCAACCCTCATCCAGAGATCCACCCTCTACCACCTCCTAACACACATCCATGTTCCAAACATGCCAACTCCTTTGCCAACTCATCAACACCTTTCTCTCCTGTCCCCTATGGGTCTTGCCACATGGTGCTCTCGGCCTGAAAACCATCTGCAACTCCACCTGGTTGATTCTTAGTCCTGCCTCACTTCTCAGTTCAGGTGTTCCTTGATGAAGACGTCCCTGCTCACCCTCAGCCCTGTCCTGGGTGAGGCTCTGGCCATGATGCTCCAATAGTTTCTTGCACTCCTTCACTCAAAGTGCTATTAGGATCTGAGTGTGCAGTACTTGAAGACAAAAATATGGTCTCAGGAACCCAGCACCATGCGTCAGACATGTAGTTATCTTATTTTTTATAATGAAAGCATGAATGAATGACTCTTCCAATTTATCTTAAGATACATTGCATTTACAATGAAAGCATGAATGTACCGTAAGAACACCAAGTATATAACACAAGACAGGTTTGCCAACAAGGAAGCCACCAAAGTAGGCTGTTCACTAAAAGGAACCTGAAGTTTTAAAACAACTATCCAAGTTGAGTAAGATAGATGAATTTGGCCAAAATTGTTTATTGGAGACTTTCCATACCAGATACTGTGTTGGTTTCCTGGAGTTGTCTTGACAAAACACCATAACCTTGGTGACTTAAAACAATAACAGTTCTGAAGCCAGAAATTCAAAACCAAGGTGTCAGCAGGACTGCTCACTCTGAATGCTCTAGGGGAGGGTCCTTCCTTGCTTCTTCCAGCTTTTGGTAGCTGCCAAACTTTCCCTGATTTGAAGCCATTTCACTCCGACCTCTGCCTCCACCTTCACATGGTTTTCTCCTCTGTGGGTGTTTCAAATCTCCCTCAGCCTCTCTCATATGGATTCTTGTGATTGGATTTAGAGTCAACTCAGATAACCTAGCATAATTTCTCCATCCCCAAATCCCTAACTAATCACATCTCCAAAGACCCATTTTCCAAACAAGGTAACATTCACAGGTCCTGGGTATTAGAATGTGGGCATATCTTTGGAAACCATCATCAGCCTATGACATTTGGCTTCTTGCCATCTGTGTTGGTTTAAAAGGAAGCATGTCCCCTAGAAAAGCCATATTTTAATCAAAATCCCATTTCATAGAGGTAGAATAATCCCTATTCAATACTGTATGTTTGAAACTGTAATCAGATCATCTCCCTGGATGATGTGATTTAGTCAAGAGTGGTTGTTAAGCTGGATTAGGGGCGACATGTCTCCACCCATTTGGGTGGGTCTTGATTGGTTTACTGTAATCCTATAAAAGAGGAAACATTCAGGAGAATGAGAGATTCGGAGAGAGCAGAGCAGAATGACATAGCCACGTGATGCAGAGTCCACCAGCCAGTGACCTTTGGAGATGAAGAAGGAAAAGTGTCTCCTGGGGAGCTTCATGAAACAGGAAGCCAGGAGAAGAAGTTAGCAGATGATGCCATGTTCACCATGTGCCCTTCTAGATACGAGAGGACCCCTGACAGTATTCACCATGTGCCTTTCCACTTGAGAGAGAAACCCTGAACTTCATTGACCTTCTTGAACCAAGGTATCTTTTCCTGGATGCCCTAGATTGGACATTTCTACAGACTTGTTTTAATTGGGACATTTTCTCAGCCTTAGAACTGTAAACTAGAAACTTATTAAATTCCCTTTTTTGAAAAGCCATTCCATTTCTGGTATATTGCATTCCAGCAGCTACCAAACTAAGACACCATCCCGATCAATCCCGTCATTTGGAACTTTTTTGTAAAAAGGGAATGTTTACCCGACAGTCTGACTCTTCTATTTTCCTTATATTTTTATCTTCTTATCATCTTTTTCCCATTTCTTTACCTTTTGCTCTCCTCTGGAAGTTTTTCTTCACTTTTTTTTCCCCTCACAATATTCAACTGCCTTGCTTTGATGTTCATGTATCCTACTTTTAATTCCCAGAATATTTTTCTTATTCATGGCATCCCACCTTAGTTTTATAAATGCCATTCTCTCAGTTTTCTTCTACTTTCTTACCGTTTCTTTATGCTGAGTTCTATTTTTCTGCCTGCTTGCTTTGGTTTCTCTGTTTCATTTTGAAGGATCCCCACAGAGGTCTGGTAATCCTCAGTCATCTGTTTATGTGTAAGAATGAGGCAGGGTGAAGCTGAATGGAAGCTCTCTGCACACGTGTGCACTGCTAGGATGGGCAGCTTATAAACTTGTAACTTGGCCATTCGGTCATTGGGTTTGAAGTCAGAGTTTTCACAGGGCATCAATATCTTTTACAGGGGCATCAATCTCTTTCCTCCATGTCCTCTGAGTTTCAGAGACAAACTTTTCAGTCTTCTGCCTGGTTCTATAATCCTCACTCCTTATGTTCTCGATTGAAGCAGGCTGTTTAATGAATCCTGGGGTTTAGTAGTCAGTATTTCACTAACGCCTTTGGGTTCAGCTCTCAGTCTCTCATGTCCTCTTTCTGCATCTGGCATCCCCAGGTTGAGAGCGCCACTGGTTCAGTCTCTTCACAGATTAAAATTCTGGTTTCTTGCTTGGGGCTGGGAGTGGCTTGGCTGCTCTGAGTCGGGAGGGGAGAACTTTCTGCAGACTTCAGTAGGCTCCCATTTTCCCACCCGGAGCCTCCCCCTCATTCCAGGACACATTCGCCACAGACAGCACCTGTATGAGTTCCCTGGGAGAATTCTGATCACTTTTAATCCATAGACATTATCTAAGTGTGTGCTTTCTCAGGTCGGATAAATCAGGTTCTCCTTCCGTTTTGTTTCTTACATTTTGGAAATCTGTCAGGTGTGCTGTTTTTTTTCCTTTTCTATCATCTTTGTCCTCATGGGCTTTTAACTTCCTGTTAGTTTGCTGTCATTTAGATGGTATTTGTGGAAGGAAATACAATAAATCCTGCATTAAATCCATGACATTTAGCTATCTCCCACAGTTGATATAACAATTTGTAAAAATTGAAAAATGATCCACACTTTTTCCATGATATTTCACTATTAAAGCTCTCACTATGAGGAATATATTTGTATATTATCATTTGATTCACATCTTTGCCTCTTAGTAAAATGTAAGCTCTAGAAGGCATGAAAGGAGGCTTGTTCACTCCTAGAAATCCAGTATCGGACACGGAGGCTGGTACAAGCCATTGCTAAGTATGCAATTCGTAGAAATTACTGACTTGGTCATTCTTTATGATATATCTTGAGAAATAGGAGGACCAAGGTTTTAGTTTCCTGGCTGGGCTGCTAAAACAAATGCCATGGAATGGTTTGGCTTAAATAGTGTGAATTTACTGGCCCAAAATTTTGAGGCTAGAGAAGTCTAAAATCAAGTGATGATTAAGGCTAAGCTTTCTCCCAGAAGACAGGCACGCTGGGCTGGCTGCCACATGGAAATATACATGGTGGCCTCTCCTGGCTTCTCCCTTGTTTTCTGGGTTCCACTGACATTCAGCTTCTGGCTGTTCCCTTGAGTTTTCTCTCTCTGGGGTCCCTCCTGTAAGTTCCCCAGTAACGGAAACACCCATCCTCATTGAGGTGGGCCATACCTTAACTAAAGTAACCTCATCTAAAGATCCTATTTACAAAGAAAAAAAGGATCCTCTTTACAATGGGTTCACACACACAGGAATGGATTAAGATTAAGAACATGCTTTTCTGGGGTATATAGCTGCAAACCACAAAGCCAACTATAAGCATCAGAGCATTGTAAAACTCTTGATGCAAATACCAAATTATCTTCAGGGACATGTTCTTTTTTTGCACAGAGTTGTATTTGAGGTTTCATTTCTTGCCAAATGAAAGAGATTAGAGCTAAACACCAAATTGTTATATTTTCTTATTTCCCCCTCAAACAGTTGATAAATCCTTAAGCTTTTTTCCCGCTCTCCAGGGACAAGAATATTTAACCTCTGGACACTGATATATTGAGATAATATTATCAGAGGCAATTATCAACTAGGACAAAAGAAACATTGAGATTTCACGGATGTTTCACTGTGTTCACATTTAATCTTATCACCTTGTTTTTTTATTAGCAAGTTTATAGAGACAACATGCAGAAAATAGAGTCCCTATATAACCACCTCACATTTTTAATTCCCTTTCCAAAATGTCTGGGTTAAATTAACTTGGAGGGAGTAAACTCATTTGAGCAAAGAAACTCTTACACATGGTGAGGAAAATGCTATCCAATGAGTAGTCAATATATTTTTTTCCAACTGCTAGGCTACACAACCTGAAAATTCCATGGTAGAAGAATTCATAATGGAATTCATGATCTTATAGTAAAAATCAGGGGGGCAGCTTGAGGTCTTGGGTAAACAAACTTTCTAAAATTCTTGAAAATGCCTTTCTGTTCACTGAAATAAACAATATATAACATACACTGAATGAAGATATTACCCATAGCATTGTATTCAACTTAATAATATTTGATCTGTGTTGTGTGCTTTTTATCCCTGGCTTCATAGAAAGTTTTCAAAATTCTCATTTCTTCTATTATAAAGAAACACTTAGAGGTTCATCTTTTATGAACAATATGCCTAGCAAAAACATTTTTTTCTATATTTTTTCCTTCATCCTACTGTTTAGTGCCCCTCAGAATTGATCAGCCAAAGTTGATGACTCTTACTCTCGAAGTTTCAAGATGGAGAAGCAAGGGCGTGGGAGAATACATACAGAGGTGCAGAATCAGGTCCCAAATCCCAGCGCAGAGGACTTTGAGGATGGCACCTCAGGTCAGGGTCTCACCTCAACGTGGCAGGGCTCAGAAACATGACTGAAGTGAAAAGTCCATCCTCTCATGGACACACTCTCGTAATCCAGGTCCCTGAGATTGATGTATAAAACCAGAAGATCATATGGTTAATCTTATCAGATGAGCAATCTAATTATTATTTAGAATGAAGTTTTCTTGTTGATAGAACTGGCACATTTTCTCCCTGTTAGTAGACCCACATAGGAATCCATATCCGATGGTTCTTTAGTGAGCCAGCTCACCGAACTTGGAATTAGAACAACAGGGAAACTTCAATGGTTAACAGCAGTAGGTTAAGAGTACTTGAAGGCGCCATATTCACAAAAGAGACAGCCTTGTCAATGGGAGCACAAGGCTTTGAATCCACTGTCAGAGTTTCCCTCTCTCCTGGCTAGAGGACAGTGGAGCATGCTAATAAGATAAACCTCAATGCTCACCTTCATTGGTGCTTCCCTGCTCCTAAAAATTCCAAGCTTAGAGATCACTGCCATGTTTCACTCTCTGGGCAGAAGTTTCTGTTTTCCCCATTATTGCATCTTTGACACACTCAAATCACTGTAAGTTCTACCTTGAAAGACTTGTCATATCTGTGCTCTCCCTATCATCACCTCCTCTGACATTTAGCTTTATAATACTAGGCACCAGCATTACTGTGGTCTTTTCATATTTAAAAGTTGTGCGACTGATATCTACTTTCTTTAGACAGTAAATATATGAAAACATATTCACTCAATTATTAAGCCTTAGAGACTTTCCATCCTCTATGGACAAAAGCCTAATGCTCAACCTTTAGTATACGACAGCTCAGGTCTAGGTGTCCACGTGTAACTAGGTTCCTAAAGTTACTCATCTAAAGCTCAACCCAAGCTCCAGGTGCAGTCTATTTTAATATTTTATGTGACTAATAAAAACTGGCAGAGAAAATATTTCAACCATTTGTTGATTGAAATATCTAGCAATGGGCTACTAATATGGGTGGAGGAAAGATTGTCAATGAAAGGGGCATAGTCTTCAAGTACATCAGAAGGCAAGGACCACCGCCTTTTGGGAAGACTTGAAAGCATGTGACTGCTGCTTGCAGCCATATTATGCCTTGGAAATGTTTCCTAATGTGGGGTCTGATGTGGACGCACCCTATTCAAAGGCTGGAGGTAATTCCATAGACAGGCAAGGAGGACCCAAGAAACTGCATAACAGATGACAGACCCTCCTGGGAGAGTGCCTTCCTTTGTTCAGCTCTATTAAATCCTTCATTTATAACACACCTCCCATGGTTAAAGAGAAGCTGAGTCTGTTTCTTTCAATTTCAATAGCTCAGAGCAATATTGTATCTCTATAAAAAGCTTTGGAAAGGTTTAGATAAAACTGATGTTATTTCTTCCTTAATTTTCATTAAATGTTTGATGGACTCACAGGTAAAATATTAGAGACTATGATATTTTCATGTGAAAATTTTTAATTAAATTTATTTGACTGTTGAAGGAATATTCTCATTTACTATTTCTTCTATGCTTTGATAAATCGAGTTTTTCTAGACATGCATCCATTTCAACTAAAATTTTTGAAAACTTGCCTTTTATTTCATCAGTTTCTTTATTTATATTTATTTTTTCTATTTGTTTTAGATTTAATTTGCTGCTATTTTTCTAACTACTTGAGCTGGACATTTACACTATTTTTTCTAATATATGCATTTAAACCTTCACATTTTTCTTTAAGCCCAATTCTAACTACTTCCCATGAGTTTCATTTTTTGTTTAATATTGTCATAACTCATTTCAAATTATCTTGGGTTATTAAAGATTTTATAGCATAATTTCCAACACCAGAGAGTTTTACAGTTGTCTTTTCATTACCTATCTCTAACTTAGCTATAATGTGTACAAAGAATATAACTTGCATACTTTCATCCATTGGAAATGTATTGAGTATTACTTTATGGCCATGAATATGGTCATTCTTAAAAAATTTTTTGTACTATTTGCCTCTGAAAAAAAATACAGTGATTTCTAAATTGTTGAGTATAACGATCTGTATGTTAATGATTTTCTTGATATAGTCTATATATCTTCTAATTGGTTTTGTATATTCTGCTATCCTTTATGGAAAGAAGCTTGTTAAAATTTCCCAATGTAGTTGAGATTTGTCTGTATCTTCTTTTATACCTATAAATTTGTACTTCCTGTGTTTTCAGGCTGTGTTATTAGTTATACACAAAGGTGTTTTTGCTAGATACTTCTAATGAATTGAGACTTTTCATTATGGACGTCATTTTTCTTCTCCAGTAATGCTTTTTTGCTTTGAAGCATAGTTTCTATAATATGAATATAATAACTCTTTTCTGTTATCAAGAGTTATCTTAATTAATTCTAGGGACTGTGAGCATTCAAACCTGGTTTCATCTGTGTAAACCAACCTATATCTAGTTCATCCATTCTTTTATGGTGTATCTTTTCAGGTTCTCAACTCAATGTATAGAAGACTTATCAGTGTTCTCACCCCACCCCAACTCCCCACCAAATAGTCCCTGGACTCCAATTTTTTCTTCCTTGACTTATAAGAATTTTAAAAGCTCTGTTTAGTTTCTTTGATTCTTGCCTATCTTTTCTGAAATCAGCAAATACTCCCAGAGGAAAATAAAGCCTAAAATGCCAATCTATCCTATATGAGTTTACTTCTTCTTACTCCTTTTGCCCCTAACATTTCCATACCTTGTTAGCTCTACAATGTCTTTAAGCAAAATATATTTTCCAGCTTTGCTAATTGTATCAAATGGAGAAATGGTCCACATTATCTAGCCTACTATTGTTAAAACAATGCTTTTTGTCATTGGCATAAACAGAAATTGATCTCACTGATTTGCTAGTTAATGGATAATGATTGAAAATATCTAAGTTCAGAGAAAGCTTTCATACTGAGGATCACATCACATTTTCAGTCTTTTCAAATCCCCTTTCCACATTTCATTCTGTAAAACAACTTTTACATTTAAGCATTGAGTTTGTTTTGTTATTTTATAGCTTATGCATATAAGCTTAGTTATTATTGCATATCCACGGCACTCTATGTTTTTACTCTTGACTTCAGGGTGGCAAGCAAGAACTTCTATGGATTGTGAATTAAGAAAGAGAGCATCACAAACCCATACCACTTCTCAGGATTTTGAAAATGATCCTAAACCAATTATGCAACTCTCTGCATAAAGCATATTCTCATTTATTTTACCACATCATTTTTATTATATTATAGAGACAAACATATAGATGCTCTGGGACACTAGATTTCGGGTAGCACTAAGTTACTTCCTGATGGATACTTAATTCAATATGGCTCTAAATGAATTCATAATGACAAGTAGGGTCATTCCCCAAGCTCTTCTTTGTTAGTCATCTGTCACAACAGCATAGAAGGTTGATGGCAACATGCTAATGTAGGCAGCCTGCTGTTAAATTTTCAGATTGATATAGATGGCATATCATTAATTATGAATTCTCAGGGGATCACCCATCTCCCCAGCAGTGGCTTATGGTCATATGCCTGGACTCAAAACTGGTGGACACCCTGTGGTCAGAGCACCTGTCTCAAAGAGAAGAGATTTGTCAAAGGTGTCTGCCTTCTTGACATACTGGAGCACATTAATATTTCACCAGAATCTGGGGCTTGGGTAGATCTCAGAAACTTCTGATATCATTATCTCTCTCTCTTTCTCTCTCTCTCTGTCTCTCATGTTCTACTTCCATATTGACACCGCTACTTCATCTGAATGTTCCATATTTTTTTAGGTATTTTTGAGATACTGTTTCATTCAACTCTATAAGGTGAAGCTCCTGTGAACTTTCATAATTCCCTACATCTGCCACTATTAATTACTGACTCTTTATTTGTGAAAGCATTTAGCCATATTGGGAACTTCTGGAAAACAGCCAGTGTGTCTCTTCAGTACTTAATTCCCAGCAGTCATTAGTATCCCTGACACAGTATAAGCACCTAATACAATTTCAATGGATAAAACAAAGAGTCACTGAATCAATGGAGGGATTTGTAGCTGCTGAGGGAAGATACCTCCTCAGTGGAATAAGAGGAGGATGACACCATTTGGTGGGCTTCACATAGGGGGGCAGATAGAATGGTTCATAGTGCACAGCCTCAAGTCTACTTTAGCCCTATCAGGCATGACCTTGGCATTCTCCTACTTTCTCCTCATGCTTCCACCATAAACATCTATTCAAATAACAAGCTCTGAACACTCTATTTGATAATTAGCTATTCTCTTTGGTCTTTATTTTTTTGTTTCAAGTGATACTTCTTTTACCTCTGGGACACTTAAATACATTCTCTCTATGCTGACTTCCATGGCACCAAAATAGTCATGCAAAATTTTATCTTTTTGACAGAAAATGTGCTGGAAGTTGCAGTAGAGGAGGATGCAACAATCTCCTCCATTTTTTGGAACCCTGAGTCCCAGGTATTGTATGTTTCACACCAGAAAGTACATCTCCTTTGTTTACCAGTGACAAAAACAACCTCAGTATACCCTACAAAAAGAATGTGTTTCTCAGCCATGCTTCTCCAACCATGTCACACAGCACGCAAACTACCCTCAACCATTTAGACCTACGTGGTACTCCAAAAGCACAGGACCTCTCTCATGCTAACTCACAGCTTCCCCCATCCAGGCATGGTCCCGCAGCTCAAGGATAAATACAGATGTAACAAGAAACATTTATATGATTCTGAAAGTGGTGAGAAGACAGAGCTTAAGGTCATTATCCCAGGCAGGTCTAAATCCCCCTGCCCTGATAGGAAACCTTTCCTCACTGTTGCCTACTCCTCTTTCCTTCTCCTGCTGTCTCCCTTACATACTTTCATCTCTCATATTAGCATTGACGAATGTCTTTATTTTTGCAATGCCATTAGCTCACTTCCTCTTCATCTTTTTTTTCATTGCTGTATGGCAGGATCACATTTCATTGTTTTTTCATGTGCATATCCTGTTATTGCAGCACCATTTGTTGAATTGTTTGTTTGTTTTTTGTTTGTTTTCCTTGTTTGTTTGTTTTATTGGGAAGTGCATGGACCAGGAATCAAACCCGGGTCTCCCTCATGGCAGGTGAGAATTCTACCACTGAGCTACCTTTGCACCCCTATGCTTCTGTTTTATTCTCAATATGGCTAACAATATATTCTTTTAAAAGCACAGCATGACACTCTCCTCTCATTCAGAAAATCTGGATTTTCATTCTGGCTCTGCTACTTCAGAAAAGACACTTCACTATCTGGGCCTCAGTTTACATATCTGCACAAGGTGTGGATTAGATTAGATACATCTATTGCCATTCCAGATCTCACATCAAATTGTTTTGTCTTAGTTTGCCAAGGTTGCTCTGACACATACTGTACATTGGCTTTCTTAAACAACAGGAATTTATTAGCTTACAGGTTGGAGGCTGTGCTAGTTTGAATTGCTATATACCCCAGAAGAGCTGTGTTCTTCTACTCAAATCTTGTGGGGCCAGACCTCTTGTTGGGTGGGGCCTTTTGATTAAGTTGCTTCTATGGAGATGTGACCTACACAATTTAAGGTGCACCTTAACTCTTTTATTGAAATCCTCAATGAGGAGAATAAAATATAGAAAACATAGAAGGAGCTCAGAGCTGAAATGGAGAGCTGAGAGATCAAACCAAGTGGTGGATACAGAGAGACACCTCAGAGATGCTGAGAGGAGACACACAGGCCACAGAGAGCTCAGAGAGTGTCCCTGGAGAACAAAGCAAGGATCCACAGATGCTCAGAGGGAAAACCACTGGACACAGAGGCTGAGAGCAATGGACCCCAGGAGCAAAGGACCAGCAGTTATCACTATGTGCCTTCCCATGTGACAGAGGAACCCCAGATGCCATTGGCCTTAAGGTATCCTCTTGTTGATGCCTTACTTTGGACATTTTTATAGCCTTAGAACTGTGAATTTGTAACATAATAAATCCCCTCTTAAAAAGCCAAGCCATTTCTGGTATATTGCATTTCAGCTGCTTAGCAAACGGAAACAGAGGCCAATACCAGGGTATTTGCAGGCTATGATTTCTCCTAGAGCTGGCAGTTTTCTCATACTGGCTTGCTGCAATCCTTATGGATCCTTGGCTTATAGATGCATCTCTGTCTCTGTCACATGGCACCCTCTCTCTCTTTCTCTGACTTCTCCTCTAGTTCCCACTTCTGTGCCTAATTTCCTTTACTTGTAATAACCTCAGTCACACAGATTGAAGGCACATCTTCATTTAGTTTGGCTTTCTCTTAACTAATAGCATCTTAGAATGTCCTATTTACAAATGGATTCACTCCAACAGGATAAAATATGTCCTTCTGGGGGCCATGACTCAATCCACAAATATCTTTAATGTGAGTTCTGGAAAGAGTGCTGCCCTATGCAAAGGATACCCTCCTTGTTGGTTATACTTGCTCTCAGCCAGTTCACAGCTCATGCACATGGAGCTGTAATGTGCTGTTCTTATGGGTTGCTGGTACACAGACTAAAGAGGTACATAGAACATAAATACTATGCAATTCACTTATATGGACCCCACTAAAGGAAAGCTGTTCTCATTGTACTCGAATAAGCTCCACCCACCAGGTAGCACTTTGCAACTGTAAGAATCAGAGCCCCTAGGCTTCCAGCATTGGTAGTGCCTATGTGAGAGAAAGAGACTTCACTGGGAGACTTACATTTTAGGGGAGCAAAAGGGCCATTGCTATTCTATCAGAGTTCTGTTAGCCAGTTCCTTAGAAACTCAGGAAGAACTCAAAAATTTGATGGGAGCACAGACAGGATACTCAAATCCTTGGAGAGGAAACCTAGTGTATGAAGGTTACCAGCAGGATGGACCTTGGAGCCTCATGTGCAGGAGACTGAAATGTATGTTTTTTGGACAATTTTTAATGTCTATATTATTGAAATATCAGATTATACAGAAGAAAAGCAATGTCATCTCATTTAAGAGATTAAGGGAAATCTTAATCTTTTTGATCATCACAAGAGGAAAGAAATCTAATCCAGAGGAGACATTTGGTTTTTTAATGTGGTCCCAAAGGCTCTATCCCCATGCACTGTCAGAGTAGATATTGACACTTGTAAGGTGTATTAATCAAAGTTCTCTAGAGAAACAGAAACAATGGGAAGCATACACCCATACACATTATGTATGTGTATGCATGCATACAATGTTTATATGTATATATACACATATATTTAAGAGATTTGTTATAAGGAATTGGCTCACATGACCATGGAGCTGGCAAATCCAAACTCCATAAAGCAGGATGCAGGCTGAAAATCCAATAAAGATGATATGAGTTCCTTAGTCTGAATACCACAAGGGAAGCTGTTTAATGAGAAATTCTGGCAAAAGCCAATGCCAAAGGTGAAGGAGAAATTCTCCTAAAGCCCATAGTTCTGGTTTTTTAAGACCTCCAACTGTTTGGATGAGAAGTTCCCCACATTGCTGAGGACAATCTCCTTCGTTGATTGTAGATGCAATGAACTGATTGTAGATACAAATCCCATCAATAAAATGCCCTCAAGTAATAATCAGTCAGTGCTTGACCAAACAATTGACACCATAATCTGGCCAAGTGGATATATGAAATTAACCATGATATAAGGGGAAGAACCAGCTTTTGTCCCAGATCAGAGGGACCACCAGCAATGTCACAAAGGAAGCTGTGTTCACTTCCTGCTGGGGTACATTCAAGATATGCTGCATTCTAGATGTCCAGCAGCAGAGAGCCTGTGCCATCAGCAACAAGCCACAGAATCAATACAGTAGACAAGATTGATGACTGTGACTCATGGTGAGTAAAGAGGAAAGAGTGAGACATCAGACCAGAACACCTACTGTCACATCTAGGTCCCTTGTGATTTTTGTGCCCTTGGCATGGACCATTGTTCCTGATATTCACATAGCCACTTCTCTCACCTCCTTCACATCTGCACTCAAATGCCATGTTCTCAGTGTGACTTCTACTGACCAGCTGATCGACATTTACAGCCATGCTCCTCAGCACTGCCTGCCCTCTCTCCAGGATTATCATCATAGAAGGTAACATTTATTTTTATCTATTGCCTGTTTCTTCAACAATATTAAGGACTTGGCTTAATACACAGGTACCATTCAGTGCCTAAATGTTACCTGACATGTAATAGTTAATACTTATTGAAATAATAAATGAAGAAATAAGCAGCAATCACAAACATTTTAAATTTCCAAGCTGAGCCATCAGAAGTAAGCTCCTACCTTACTCTCCCTTCACTAGTCATAGACAGCTCTGCCTGGGTGCAATGAACCCTATTGATATGCCACTTCTCCCCATCATAGTGGACTGTGTGTGATTGACATGGACACCGATGCTCTCAAATCAGCAAAGTTGGGAGTTTGAGCTTAATACAGCAAAGCATGGAAAATTAACAATAAGATAAAAACATCACAATTATTCAAGATTAATGAATTGGATTGACCAAACTATATTGGTTAGCATGTGTGCACATTTGTATTTTTTCATTTGAATAGTGTAAATAATATTTAAACATCAAAAAGCTAATAGAGAAAACTCACTTTTCACAATTGGAATCATCTTGACTGAAAAGGCACAAATTATCTTGAAAATCAATCACCATTTTGAGTCTGTGAAGCTAACTCTTGATAAAAATATTGTGAGGACAAATCATTTTGCAAAATAAGAATGGATCTAGCAACTTTATTTTAAGAAAGAAATGTCTCTATATACAAAATCTTATAACATTTGTCTTTTACCAAAAAACAACGATAGCTGCAAAAGTGATGTAGTATAAATTTCCTTATAAACAATTTGCTGATAAAGCTCTGTACCTGTCGCAGTTTTCTAGGTTGCTCCAAGAAAATACCATGAAATGGGTTGGCTAAGACAATGGCAATTTATTAACTCACAGTTTTGAGGCCAGGAAAATGTTCAAATCAAGACACCATTAAGGCAATACTTTCTTCGCAAAGCCTGGCTGCTGGCATTACTTGGCTCCTCTGTCACCTGGCAAGGCACATGACAGTGTCTGCTTCGCTCTCTTCTCTTTCAGGTTTTGTTGATTTCAGCTTCTTGCTTCTGTGGATTTCTCTCTCTTTGTCTAAATTTTATTCTCTTAAACTCTAGTAGGAGTTTCAAATCTTAACTAAAGTACCCTAATCTAAAGGTCCTATTTACAATGGGTCCACCCCCACAAGAATGGATTAGATTTAATAATGTCTTTTTTCTGGGCCACATACACTTTTGAACCACCACCAGACCCTTCTCCAAGTGTGAATGAGAGTCATATCACTTAAAATGTGTATCATTGTGAGCCTAAAATATGTAATTATGCATTTATGCATTTATTTATTTATTTATTTATTCATTCATTCTTGTGGTCACTCAGTCAATCAATATGATGAGTCAGAAAATGTTTAGTGAAGGCCTAATGTTAGATTGAAAATATAGAGGATAAATATGCAGAAGTATATTTCCCAGAAGGAGAGAGTGAAGCTGTATTTGCACCCATCTCCCAGCCTCCCCACTCCCAACAACACATTGTAACATCAGACAGAATGTGTCGAGGTAACCCCCAAGGATATCAGAGGGCTGTGGGCAGGGTGCGATGAGCAGCCCGGCATAATTGACACCTAGAAGGTGTCATGCCCAAGTAATGACAGGTTTCGCCCTTATTGTGGTAGGTACAAATGCCACCTAGGAGTATGGGTTTGATTCGTTGAACAAACCAACTCTTTGCATTGATGATACAAAATGTCAAGAGTAAACAGAGTTCCCTCACCTAGAAAATTTGGTTACTTTAAAAGATAGTATTCAGTACTACATTTCTTACCCAAAGTGATGCAAAAACCCCTGCAAGATGCTGAATGTTTGGAGTATTAATTGGATTGGATGCTAGGCATTCAATATGTTTGATTTATAAAGACAGGTAGTACCTCAGCAGTGGCCAGACATAGAAAATAATTATTACAGGACAAATAGCAATTGGCTTGAGTTTATAAATGAGATTGTTCAGGGTGCCAGAGTTCCATTTGGAAAATAACCTTTCCGAGCCAATGTGTGACACTAGCTGGTTTGGAAGGTTCCGGGCAAGCAGCTAAACATCCTGAGTGTTTAATGAACTCTAGAGCTTCCAGCCTGGCAGATGTCTAGCAAATGCTATAATGTTGCTTAGCTCTGTTCATGAGTCAAACAGAAATATAATTTCTGTCACCTATTGGAGTCTGAAAATCACATACAATGTACCCTTTTCAATCAAGTTTTTCATTATTTATGTGTGCTCTGTTAAATCCCCATCTGCTCTTTTGTAAAATACATAGAGACAGGGCCCTCAGCAGGCTGATCAAGAAACGGAAACCTGCAGGGCTGGGAAGTCTCCTGGCCTTGTCTCCATCTGCACCAAGTCTCAGCCAAGAGAACGGGCAGCAGTGAGGGGCTCCCACACATGTTTTGGTCAACCAAATAGTTGCAGAACAAAAAGGTCCAGATGAGCCATCCAAATGTTGGTTAGAATGTAGAGCTCTCCTTGTTTCATAATAGAAGTTACAGTTGGAAGGCACAGTTCACCTTGGAACATCTTTCCCCACAAACTGCCCACTTATGCCAGTCTGTCCGTGTACCTACTGATAGTTTCCAACTGCTAGGACATGAGCGGAGAATAAAGTGGTGGCCATTGGGCCTATGAGTAGCCACATTTTCTCCAACATATACCCTACAGATCAGAATTCATCCCTACCTTTCTTACATATTCTCCAAATACGCAAAGAATTTTGTTCCATTGTATATAGCACAGAAGACTAACTATATAGCACCTGACTGTGCCAGTTGTTTTAGGAAATGCCAACTTCCTTATCCTGTATGAGGAGTACTGAACCAGAGAATGCACGGGAATCCACACAAATCCATTCTATCCTCTTAGAAAGGGACTGAAACACATGGACTTCTGAAGGGAAAGTAAAAGGCATCATCTATATTGATAAAGGAGAACAATAAGGAAAACTAAAGTGTGAAATAAAGAAAACGAATTAGCAATTTCCTTTATATGTTCCCAAGTCCTACCAAGACTACCCTACCCTTAAGTCCTACCCTTAATGCTGATCTTTACCTCTTTGTTTGATTTTCTTTCTGCTTCTCTGAAAATTGATTGCATAAATTAGGATTGGGCAAAAATTACTGCATATTCTGACTGAATTTTCCTATCATGTAGACTCTTCTTTTCTCCCTTAAACATAATAATTTAGTGAATTATCCAATGCTTATGGTAAAAATTCTTATTTGAGTTGGATAGCATGCCCATAGACTCCCCAACATATGTTCTAGATTGCCCATTCCTGCTATAGAAATATTGTTCTATAAGACCTGGATGCGGACAGCAGCTGTCTTCTGCTTCTACCTGTGGTTTTACCTACTGTGCTCACATGAAATGTACACAGCTGGCCCAGGGCAGGGCTTTTGGCATCACTTAGAGGTGGATCTGAGAAAGGCAGATGGAATGTGTTGGGTGGCTTCACTTCCTAGACTAGTGAAGGGAAGAGACAAGAGTAAGATGAGTTTCCCAAATGCCAGGCTGCTGACTTGTGGGTTACATGCTTGTGCCTGCAGGATGAGTACTGCTGTGCCCCCATTGCTACTGGAAAATGAGCAGAATGGGTCTCCTCTGACCTGGATCCATCCCTGGCATATTTGAAGATGGTACAAAAGTTTTGCAGAGAATGGTTTGCTGAATCCCTGACAGGCATCTCTAAGATATCTATTCTTCACTGGAATGCTAGGAGAGCATTCAAGTTTCAATTTTTCCTTGATCCAGTGGGAAATCCCATTGACAAGGTTATTTTCCCTGCTCCCATGTAGAACAGATTGTTCTTTCACCAAATTTGAAGGAATCTCCATCAGTCGGTCTCTCTTTCTTTCCCTCCCTTTCTTTCCCATCTCTCTTCATCTCTCCCTCTCACTCTTGTCCTCAGCTATGGCAAGAAACAAAAAAAAAATTATTATTGCAGGGCAAATAGTAGTTGGCTTGAGCCTTTAAATGGGATTGGTTAAGGTACTAGGGTTCCATTTGGAAAATAACCTTTCTGGTCAATGTGTCACACTCAGCTAGCATTCTCTCTCTCTCTCTCTCTCTCTCTCTCTCTCTCTCTCCCATTCCCTCCTTCCATCTTTCTCTCTTCATGTACTCTCTCCCATTCCCTCCTTCCATCTTTCTCTCTTCATGTATCTCCTTCTAACTCCTTTCTCTCTCCACTTACCTGACTCCATCCTGTTATTTAAATTCAGACTACCCTACAAATAAGTTTTTAAATTTTATATCTAATGGGGAGAAAAATTAATCCTAGCTCTCTTAGTTCAATTGTCTGAATTGGCCTCCTCATTAGTTATTTATTCAGTCAAAAAGCCATTGATTTCCATTGTTTTTAAGCAGCAAGCAGTGTTAGAGGGGGAAATTAGCTATTGACCATGTCTTCAATGTTCTTACTATGTGTGCAGAAAGATAAGTTATATCCTAGGAATACCATTCATAGGAGAGGACAAACCACCATAGAGGAGACAAATATAGAGCTGGAGTCATTTACAGAAGTCAAGTTGACATCAAGCTGAGGGGAAGACCCATGGAGTGAATGATAAAATGGACCTTGTTATTACAAGATTAGTGTTGGCCCGTCTTCAGAGAACTGAGGACTGAGCTTGGCTGATCAGGAGATGATCATTAGGGTTATCATAGGGCTGAGACTAGGAGCAGGGTGGAGAGTTGACTAGCATTTTGTATGAACTTTCCTTTCACTGCCATGGAAAACAAAAAGACTCCACAGCCTTAGGGTTCTTTGATTGCCAGTACCTTGAAAGCTACTACAGGGGCTTCTGGAGACACCTAGGGCACTGGTGGGGTTGCCCTTGCCTTAGCTACCACCTCTGTGCACCTTGCCTCCTTGGCTACCACCCTGTCAGCATCCTGGACCACCCTTGACACAGGTGTGGATGCGTCACAGCACCCAGGTCCAGATGTCAATAGCAGCTGCAGCGTCCTTGCTTCTTCCTGTGGGAGACACCTTAAAAAGAAGGATTTGGACATGGAAATCCTTTTCTCCATGACCCTCCTCCACTGCTTTTACCTGGAAGGCCTCTGCAGGATGAACATCAAGGCCATGACAAGAAATGTGGGAAACCTAAAAGGGGATACAGCTTGTGTGGGCTGGGGTTATGCCTCTATATTCTACATGACATTCAGATCTCAGTCTTCCTCCGTGTTCAGTAATGCTGGGGGCTGATCAATGTGGGAAAAGGAGGAATTCTATCGTCATGAAAAGACAAGGTGTTTAAAAATCTTCCCTCTCTCCCTCTTTCATTCTCTCCATCCATTTCTCCCTCCTTCTCTTCCTCCCTCCCTCCCTTCCTTCCTTCCTTCTTTCCTTCCCAGCAATAGGTTTTTTTGCCCCCAGGATATGGGGCTCCATTTCAAGGCTTATCCTGACTCTTGAGAAATTTCTAGCAAGATTCCTGTGAGAAACAAATACTTTATTCTCTCACTTTTCTCCCAAATTATTTGCTCATATTTTGATTTCTTTCCTAAGCAGTGAATGAGCACCTGATACCTGGCTGTTACTGTGTATAATACAGGGACTACAGGGAGGAAAAGGTCATGGTGATCTACATACCTGCACCTACAGATGCAATGGCCCAGCAGGGAGGGTTGGGACCCCCACAGTGGGCTGACTACCTGCTGCAGTGGACATGTGGATCGGGGTAGAGGGGACACGAAGACAAATGGAATGTGCATCCATCATCCAAGTCTGTGAGGGACATTCCCACTGAGAAGATACTGCTTGGAAATCCTTTCACCTTGACTGTTCTTCATGGGCACAGAGTAGAGCAAGTGTTCCAAAGGCAGAGAGTGGTACTGGGCAGTGTGAGTACAAATTCCAGTTTTAAGATAATTTGATTGTCGTAGTTTTCCCACCACTGACTCTCCTGGGGAAGATGTGGCTGTATTTCATCTGCCCAGCAAGGCGTGAGATCATGGCAGGCTTCTGGGCTTCACTCCCTTCCATTCTTCCCAATTCCCATTGCCTTCCTCAATACTATCACTTATAATGTCTCAGAGGTCCTCCTAGAGCTATTCTCAGAAGCAGCAGAAACCAGCTTGAATATGAAGGCAAAGGTGCACATTTCAGCAGCATTCTTATTCAATAAACATGGTTCTGTCTTGCTTTCTTGCTCAGACCAGCAAATCCTGCTGTCCTTCCTTAGAAGCCAAATAAAGTAGACTGTCCTTTCCACAAGTAGAAGGAGTGAACAGCAATTTACTGCTGTTTCAGCACTCTGTGGTGGCACATGCCAGCCATTGGATGTCAGGACTGCCTTTTGTTTGTGCCAATCAGTGCTCTGCCATGGGCAAACTTCATGGATTCCTTCAGCACCACGGACAGCTCCTTCATCAGCCTCTCTACTTAATATGCTGAGTATCAGAACTGGCTTCCTACTAGCCTCACTGATTTTATAGGAATTCCCAAGTCCAACCACAGTTACCTGCTGCACCATGAGTCTTCTCACTTGCTAATGAATCTGCATGGCTGTTACCATTGGGGATTCTCTGGGCTGAATTCCAAAAGCATCTCACTTCTTAAAAAGTGTGCAATCTTCCATCACTGGTTGTATCATGCAGGACACTGGAAACTCCAGGAAACTGAGAATCCAAACAGAAGTGTTGCTTGGACCATATCTTCTTCCTTCCCAGTGCTCTACCAACAATTCTTCTTTCTTTCCCAGGAAAATTCTCTTCCTGTTTTTTGTGTGGTTTTGTTTTACTTTATTTTGTTTTTCTGTTCTAATTCCCCTACTAATTGGATTGCAATAAATAATTGTGAATGTTGAGCCAAAAACAGTTTTACCTTTATTGTTTAGGAATAACTATACTATAAATCCTATCTTGTAGCACCAGGGTCTGTCCTGGGTATCAATGGCAGTGACAGATATGGGACATTTGGGTTTCTCATTCCTAAGATAAAATGGAAATATCAATAAATTTATTGGTTCGGTTTTTTTAAAAAACTGTACCAACAACTTAACATTCTTAGAAGTTTTCTAGTCTTACTTCTATTCCTTTTTTTAAACTGCAGACAATTTCTCAGAATCATGACATTGGCTTTTAATTGTGATTCATGAAGTAATAAAGGAATCCTGTATTCAAGAAACCACTTATCCTGCTAAAAATTCATACTTTATTAGCTTTCTCATTATGAGCCTGTAGCAGTCATCCATTTCTTGAGAAAAGCCAGGTTCTTATCTTTCTCTCCCTCAAAGAGAGAGAGATGTGAGAGACATATAAATAGTGTAGTATCAAGATTGATAATTTTTCAGAAACTCATGAGAGGATGAGTCTAACTTCTCAGATATCCTGGGGAATATTCCATAGCCTGAAGTCTCAGAAAGCCCCAGTGATTCATCTCCTTATAAGATCTAGGTTTCCTTGGATTTTTTTGTTTGTTTTTTTCTTAAGGTATTTGAGTTTGTTTGGGTTATATCAAACAAATTATATTGAGCAAATCTTAAATATCATATTTGTTTGAGACCCTCTGAGTAGGCAGACTACAGGGCATGCTATCCTTAATGGGAAAATTGTCAAAATGCTTGTTTCTCTTAGGACACTGAGCAGAGGACTCATGACTTAATGCTTACTATGACAAGGCTATGCTCAACTTGTGTTCATATCTACACTCAGTCTGATCCAGCATTTCTAACTTCTGCTATTCTGAGCTTACAGAGGCTACTAAATTAATTCATACTCTCAACACACAGAGTAGAGAAAGATGTAGGTTCAACTGAATATGACATCAGTTGCTGCTTAGTCAGAGAATGAGAGAAATGCTCAATGTTTAATTATCGTCAGCTTACCATATATTCAGATATGATGCCTATTTGTTAGAAAGCTGTTTTAGTGATTTGGAGAGTTGGTACCTCACTCTTCCTCTCACTTGAAACTTAGGATATATAATATTTCACTTTCCACCTCCAAATGAGTGTAAAAATGGAGATCAGGTGATTGTCTAATGTTTCTCTTGTATCTGTTCTATTCCTTCCATATCTTGAACAACTCCTCACAAGACAAATGGATCTTTGAAAAGTTTCCTTTGTCCCCAAGTTAAAGAGCTGCACCATTTCTTGAAATTCTAACCAAGAAATCACCAGTTTGACATGGGCAGGTACCTTCCCACAGAAAGTGACATTTGTGCTTTCTCTCTTCTTCCACTGTAAATTTTGGGCTCCATGCTGGTAGGCAGAGGCCTTCATTCAATTCTGGTGCACAGGTGTTGGTCAGAGTGCTCCTGTGCCATCTATTTTGGCATGGTTCTTCTATCATAAAAGTGGCAAAAGACACAATCTCCTCAAGGGGCTGATACTAAGGCATTAAAACCCCAGAGATATGAAACTTTCAAATAAAAAAATACAAGAGATAATTTGTGCATGTGCTAATGGCAGGTTTGAAGAGCCTTGAATGCTAGAGAAAAAATTATGGTGATATGAATTGGTAGGGGAAGTGATAGCCATCCTATTTAAGCTTCCACAGTAATCTAACATTCTACAAATTGAGATCTATGAGCTATTAATATTATATCATTTATAATTCCATCACTTATTAAAGGATATTCTGCATAATAGGGACAAACAAAATTAAACATTTTTTAAACTGGTAGACATGACTGCCCAAGGAGAAGGGACAAAAGGCAGAATTTAGAAAAGTTGTTTGATCCCCCAAACTCCATTTTCTGAGACAATCTTCTAGGACTGTTTTTTTTTTTTAGGAAAACATTTTGTGAAATGTTGAATAAAATATTGTAAAGGTCTAATCTAGGCTGTGAGCATTGGAAAGGAGAAAAGGGAGCAGGTCTGAGTGCTGTTTCAGGGATGCGGTAACATATTCTGAGATGGAAGAGAGAAGAGTTCAAAGATGGCAGACCCAGCTAGAGCATAGGGCAGGGAGCTGCAATGAAGCTCTTGGAACCTGGGCACAGCCCCTCCCACCTCTCTCCTTGTTTACTCTGCCACCTTCTTATTGGATCATGGGTGATGCCTTCCCCTATATCTCATTTACTTATCTACCTACCATCTATCAAGATTAAGAATGAAAGTTAATATACAAAATGTTTAATCAGGGTATCCCTGACTGATAGGATTAGGAGAGGATTATATGAGTGTATATGCCTTTATGTATTGTTCAAGTATTCTAAAACAAATAAATACTTACTTTTATAGTTAGAGGGGGAAGCATAAATGTTTTTTTAATGTTTACCCAAAAGACTAAACTGCTAATATTCCTAATACTAATTGCAATACCCCTAAAACTTCTAGTACTTTCAATACTCTACTTCCACAAAATCTTGTTGGAAAATTTTATATGAAAAGAATGACAACTTAATATAAATATATGTATTCACCACCTCTTTTCTTTGCCTTAAGAAAAAAAATGGAGGAAGGAAGAATTTACCATTTCACAGAACAGTTAATACAAAGAAGATGGTGAACTCTGTGTCACTAGCTTTCATGTAGGACAGCTTCCTCTCTCCTGTCATTTGAAGACATTTACTCCAAGAACACATGCCTTCATCATTTTTCTTTCACTATGAATTGTGACTCATCCTCACCCACACAATCCACTAAACAGCACTGGTTTGCTTCTGAATCAGTGACATCTTTGTACCCTGTACCGTTGACTACTCCCACAAAAAACATACAACCACCAATATGCCCTTAAACTTACTATAGAATTGTGCTTGAGGTTTATTTGACAGAAAGATCAGATTGAGAGATGGAGCACTAGAAACCATGAGAATGTGACAAAGAATGCCTGCATGGGGTGGGTGAGGGAGTGAGCAAATGCAAAGGATTTTCATAGTGCTTCAGTGTACAAGTCAGTGTGACATGCTATATGGCTCCTGAGAAGAGCATTAACTGTGTGTGTGCATGTGTGTGTGTGTGTCCACAGCACAAAGGTGGAGGGCAGAGAATCTGATTGCTCCCAGCCTTATTACACTGCTACAAAGAAAGGTCTGCCTCTACCTAGAAGCTCAGGTCCCAGTGGCAGAGGTGGGTTGAAAGTATCAGATTATCAGGTTTGAAAATGTTATGTACCCCAGAAAAGCCATGCTATTTTAATTCTAATCCAGTCTTGTGGGGGCAGACCCATTATAGGGTGAGATCTTTTGATTAAATTGTTTCCATGGAGAGGTGATCCATTCAACTATGGATGTGACCTTTTGATTAGATTATTGCCTTGAGTTATGGCCCCTGTTTAAGGTGGGTCTTAATCAGTTTACTAGAGTCCTTAAAGGAGTTCACAGAGAGAGAAGGAGATTAGAAATGACACAGAGAGCAGAGAAATGAAACAAATATACAGATGTATAGAGATGCTAAGCTAAGAGATAAAATCCATACTTGCCCCTGAAAAGCTAAGTGAGGGCCCCCAGATACTTATAATGGAAGCCACTGGAATTAGAAGCTGAAAGTGATGAACTGGGAAATAAGGACGAGCTGATGCCAGGTATGTGCCTTCACAGCTGGCAGAGGTGTTCCAGATACTAGTTGCCTTTCCTCTAAGAAGATATTTTCTTGTTGGTACCCTAATTTGGACATTTCACAGCCTTAGGATTGTAACTTTTAACTTAAAAAGTCCACTTTTTAAAAGCCTATCAATTTCTGGTATATTAAATTCCAGCAGCTTTAGCAAAGCAAAACACATGGAGATGCCAGGACTTAGCTGATTGTCATCTAATACCAAGGCCTGAAGAGTCCCACATGGACATATTTAGGAACGGAGACGGAGTGGGAGGCAAGAAAAGGCCTTGAACATGAAGCATGGTCTAGCTGCCATCATGTCCTTGATGATGCCTTTTCAGAGATGTTAGCCATCTGGCTGGTGATGGGAGAGCAGGGATCGAATGACCAGGTATTGCTTGGAATACCTTTACCCCTAGTCTGGCTAGAATGAGACTCTTGTTACTTTCAGAATCATAAATGGAAGTTTCACTTCTTTAAAATGAATCCAGCCAGGACACCGGTCTCCACGACAGGGACAGCCGCGTATACTTCTCCCCAAGAATTAAAATGTCCAGAGCACATGTGTGAATGCATGTGTTGGTGGGGGAGGGGACTTTGACATAATGACATAAAACTTTATGTCATTACTCATACACAATTCTTTTAGATTAATAAAAATAAACATTAATTTAATGGTCTAA
>PVIY010019930.1:0-44943 GCA_004026745.1 Myrmecophaga tridactyla
GGCCTGTGGGGCTTTCATTCTGTCTGGCTCCCAAAGTTGGGGGTAGTGGGGACTGACCCCCTGGAACATTCATTTTCTCATCTGTGACTATCCAAAATGAATTGAACGTCAGTGACCTGAGAACTCTGTCCAGGTGTGCAGATTGTGCACTGCACAAATCTAGCAGCAGCACTGACATGACATGCTAGATTTGTGGACCTACGTTGTTAGTCTTCTGGCAGACGTCAGCACAGTGTCTTTGTAAAGGGGCCCTTTTTTCTAATTTGCATTAAGATGCTCTCTGACCCTGACTCCTCAAGACGCCTCTCTGAAGGAGCACAAATAACCTCCCCAACAGTCCCAAACAGATATTGAAAATTTTCAGGGCGACCTGAGAAGTGGTGGGTGGGGCCAACCCAGCAGCTGGTCTGAAAGAACATTTGGGGTCAAGTTCAGGCCACATCAGTTATTGGCTCTGTCATCTGCGGTCCTTCTGGGGACTCAGCTGCCATCATAGTAAAATCACACTGTCTGCCTCAATGCCCTTGTCCTACCTGTCGGTGCTCCCCCTTCTCTGACCACCTCCTTTCCCAAGAATGTCCCCTGAGTTTGGAGGAGGCATTACTGGCTGTGAAGGCCTACTCACTACACTCTTGAGAGGTGTTTAAATCTTATCAGGAGCCTCCCAAAGTCAAAACCCCCTGAGACTTCCGTGCAGAGTACATGCATGGTGGGTAGCCCATGTTAGGAAAGTGGGGGGCGAGACTCAGGTCCTTGCCACTGATCATGCCCTTTCACCCTACCAGACGGAGCTGACCTATTGGTTTAGGGCAGACTGACCCATCCCCATAGCTGAAGACAGAGGGGAGGAAGGAAACGGAAGCCCTTCACCATCCCCTTTGGGCCAGGCAGGTTTTTGTCCCTTGCCTTCTTTTGTCTATATAACAACACTGCAGGGAAGGAATTACTATCACCATCCTAGAGAGAGGTTAATCCAAGGCTGGAGGCATTAGGTGGCCCCAACACACCCCGTGGGAAAGGGGCTGACTGACCCCAATGGCCAGGCTCTCTCTTTCCACCAGCTGGCAGGTCAGAAGTGACTAAAGCCCAGATGTCGTGAGCAGCTACTTCGTGCTAAGTGCGCATCATGATAATTTCACAATCTTCTTTCCTACACATTTATCAATAAGTGTATGTTGAGGATGGACGCAGGAATGGCGACTAGGGGCTAACCGTACAACTCCATCTTGTTAGGAGGCGTCTGATGTCCAAAAGGCTTCAAGACTCGAAGGCAGCTGAGATGGTCGAGTGATAGGCAGAGGCAGTGAGCGTTAGACCGGGGATTGTTGCTGACACCCATCAATAACGTCTATCCTCGGAAAGCTATAGGGCTGTCTGCACTGATGGTGATGACAGCGATGTGAGTTGAAGATGGGGACGCAGCCCGCATAACATGTACTGGCAGGCCTCGGCCCATGGTTAAAAAGAAGGAGATTTCTATGAGTTTCCATTTCCTCCTTCTGGCCTCATCTTCCCCTCCCTGCTTCCCCAAGGCTGAGCCCTGTCCTCTGATCTTGCACTGCTGTGGCTCAGAGAGGAAGTCCAGACTCAGCAAAGAAACCCAGAAGTTAAACCCCAAGAGGTTTTAACTGGAGAAGAACAGGAGTCAGGGGTAGAGACGGCCACCTCCGGGGTGCATCCCACCCCCACTTCCCGCCCATCCCCTAACGCCTGTAAATTATCCCAGTCTTTGTAAGGCTGCTCTCCTCTGGATTTTTCTGGTTCCCGGAGGTTTCTCAGCCACGTTTCCAAAGTGCTTCCCCATTTGTAATGTGGGCCTAGAATGTGCTCCTCCTTTAAAGCCCCAGTGCATCGCGGGGCCGGTGTGAAGGGAGCTCAGGTCACTGGGTGGATTTGGCCTGGGGTGGCCTCAGAGCACAGGGGAGAGAGGGGAAAGCAGGGCCTTGGAGGAAGGCGGGGCAGGGAGGGGCATGTCCTGGCAGCCAGTGTTAGGGGAACGGCTCAGCCTGGGGTTGAGAGACCAGGAAAGATAGGAGAGGGTTGAAACCTCCAGAGATTTGCATAATCTTGCAAAGCCTGTTTCCTTATTTGCAAAATGACATCTAATCTCAGTAGGAAATACATGAAATGATGCATGTGAGCACATTCTGTATAAAACCGGGGTGCATTTGGGCATCCTGGTAGTGATTAGGTGCTCCATCCATGCCACTGCCTGGGGTGGATGTGGCCTGCACAGCACCCACTGCTCCCGAGCTCTGTGACGGATGCCCAGGTCCCCTGTACGTCGGTGGCCACTTTCAAATCAGCTCTCACAGCTGGAGCAGAGTGCCCCTGTGGCTGGAGTTAAGGTGTCATCTTGTTGGGGGCAGCAAAGAGAGGTGATGGCTTGCAGGGTCAGCTCAGAAACCCTGGAGCCTGACTACTGGATTCAAGTTCTGACTTCCTTTTATTAGCTTTAGGACCTTGGACAAGTTGTTTAATCTCTCCATGTCTCAGTTTCCCCATCTGAGGGTTTTTAATAGTATCTCCTTTCAATGGTGGTAGTAAAGATTAAATCAATCAATCAATGTAAAGTGCTTAGAACAGTGGCTAGCCCAGAGATAGTACTGAATAAGCTTTAGGCATTTTAAATGATTACATGTGGCCTGCTAGGTAAGGGCCTATGCCCACTACTAAGAGATGCAAGAAAGGAGGTGAAGATTTGCCTGCTCTGTGCCAAGCTCTGGAGTTACGTGCATCTGCTTCTACCCTCAGAACAATCCTGCTAGTTTCTTCCAGGCGGGAGATGAGCCAACCGAGGATCAGGAGGTAAATCTGCCTGTCGTGGACTCCATATCATCCCCCACAAAGACATGCTCAAGTCCTAAGCTCTGGTTCTGTGACTGTGAACTCATTTAGAGATAGGATCTTTGAGCAGAGACTAAACTGAATTGGGCTGGGCCTTAATCCAATATAATTGGCGTCATCAATTGGGGAAATTTGGACCCAGGAAGAGACAGAGTGCGACGGCCACCCGGATTGCTGCCAAGTCACCACGAGAATGCTACAGACCTCGAGGAAAGCAGGGTCCTGTGGACTTGTAGCTTCCCAAACCGGGAGACAATAAATTGCTGTTGTTTAAGCCAACCGGCCCGCGGCATTTGTTACAGCAGCCCTGGCAAACTGAGCCGCTGCCCTGAGTCCCCTGTTGGTGGACGGCAGCACTGAGATTCAAACTCAGGCCTCTCTGACTCAAACTCCAAACTCTCCAGGGTTGGAGCATTGCCCCACGGAGCCGGAGTCCCAGTGCCCACCCAGCTCACAGCCAGTTCTCCAGAAGTGTTGGTTAAATTAATGAACGTGTGAATGAATCAGTGAGCCGGGGGGCAGACATCAGAGCTGGTGGTCAGAAAAAGAAAAACTCCCATGCTCTTCCCATCACGCCAAGCGGCCCACACTGAAGTCACATGGGGGGCGGTGGGAACCAATGTTTCCTGGTCACCTACTGCACCCCTCAATCTCTCCCAGACTGTGGTGCCGCCATCTCCCTGTCCAAGGGGTGGCCAACAGGCACAGCCCTGTTTTGTCACCCCTGCACAAGCTGCGCTGTTCTTACATTTTCTACATTCCTGCTCACGCAGACCATCTGTGCCGTGAGCCAGGGAGCCCATCCCAATTTCTCTATCCTTGTCTCAGGGAATCAGCTTTCCCTCCTCAGAGCTGCTAGGAGGCAGGAGAAAAATGAGTTTTTAGTGTTTTTGTGAAAGGTCTCTAAAGTAGGTTCTTTTTGTTACGTTATGGTGGTTGGTGTGTATGTGTATATACATATTTTTTTTTTGGTATTTATCCTCATTGCTAGTTTTCTTATGAGTCCCATCTCGAAGTAATTTATTCATGACCTTTTTCTGCAACACCTTTCATTTTCCAGACATAATCACATCTTCTGACAGGAATTCCTTCCCCTCCTGGGGTTGATAATTACTCCTGCAGATGGGATTATTGGTGCTAATGACTGCGGGGGAAGAGGTGGCTGGGGAGGGGCGGGGGTAGGAGAGCAGGCGTCGGTCCTTCCTTCACTCCAGACCCGCCCCCCACCTTGGATGGGGGAGTGGAGCCCACAGATCTCGCCCCCCTCCCACCTCGGGTGCATCCATCCTAGCACTTCTTCTGGTCTTTCACAAGTGACTCGTTTCTTCTGGGTTCTGTACCAGTCCCGGGAGACAGGGGCCAGGGTCACAAAGTAAAGGCACAGGGGGACCCTGTGACACAGGCTAAGTCAAACAGCAATAGGCGACCGAGCCAAGGTTGGTGCCCAAGTCTGGTTCCCTGGCTGGTACGCTCCTTGGTGCTGACTGCCCAGGTTTCCAGGCCTGTCTTGACACCCTCACAAGCTTTACTACCTTGGATAAGACTCTTGGCCTACAAAATATAGCTGTTTCTAATCTATGAAACACAACTAACCCTAGCCCCGCCTCCTGCTGTCCTCACAGGGGAGGGGTGAGGACTAACAAGCTCAGGTGGAGAGAGCCGGATAAACTATAAATTGATGCCCCAAAGTGCTGAGCGACTCGGAGCCTCAGTTTCCTCTTCTAACAGTTGCTACTATAGGGTTGTGAGATTACATAAAATCCTGTGCATCAGGCAGAGCACCTGGCCTCAGGCCCAGGGCAGTGACTCCACGCTCAGAGTGTCAGCCAGCGCCACTCCCTTTGGGCACCAGCTGCTTCTGGCCTCCCAGGGAAGCATCTCGGACTCTCAGTCCCTGCCCTGCCCTTTGGAATCCGCGGGGTCAGACACAGGGTCTGGGCTCTGACCAGGGGTGGCAGCTGGCAGGGGCAGAAGTCCCATCTATGCCAGAGAGCTAGATGAAAAAACACCAAATAAATGCAACAAAACTGGGGGTGTTTGAAGCCTGGATGCCGCAGACCTGCCCCAGTGGCTTCTTCCACTGCAGGGGAAGAGCTGCAGGCACCAGAGACCAAAGCAGACCCCAGTAATGAAGGCCCTGATAAGGACATCGGGAGCTCGGTAGGGAGGGGATGGTGTGAGATGGGGAGACTTTATTTTTTGCACCAGTAGTGTCAGCAGTTTTCCCTAATAAAGCCACAGACTGCGGGGGCCCAGAGGGAGAAGGCTGGATTCAGCTTTAGTGACATAAAACCCTCCTTTGCTCTGTGGATTAATTGCCATCACGATTTAACCCCTCGTGACCCCCCCACTCCTCCCCACCCTGGGAAAAATCTGTGGGTGTCTGTTCTGGGGACAGCAGACTCACGAGTCAGAGGCGAAGGTAGAAAGAGCCTCGGACTGGGAGTGACGCGGCCCGGTTCCGCTCCGGCTCTGCCAGTGACGTGCAGAGTGACCTGAGGTCAGCCACTTTCCCGCTGTGGACCTCAGTTTCCCCATTTGTAAAATGAGAGGGTGTACCAGGGAAGTGCTGACTTTCCAACTCCGCCGTTACAAAGAATGATTCCCTGTTTGTGGTGCTTTACACGCCGCATCTCATACAGGGCTCAAGCTAACCCTGAAGGGCAGGCACCATGAACACATTTACAGATGGGAAACCGGGGCTCAAAGAGGCTGAAGACGTTGCCAAGGAAGGACAGGTTCAGGATTCCAAGCACGAATCCAGGCTCTTTTGCCTCTAATATGTCATCTCTACACGACTACCTAATTAACCCCAAATATTTATTGAGCATTTGCTACATGCCAGACTTTGTTCTGGGCATTGCATATATTTTATCTAATTCAATTCTAAGAATAACACTGTAACATAGTACCCTGATTTACCCCATTTTGCAGATGAAAAACTAAGGCTGGAGAAGTTTAAGTAATTCTCTGGAGGCTGTACAGCAGCTGATGGCGGAACTCAGATGTGAGCTCAGCAGAGCCCCAACTTTGCTACTGGAATGTGTGTGCATGTGTGCATTTATATTTTTGAACCATTTCTGGCATTTTGCACTCTCTATGCTCCTCTGATCACAACCATAAACACAGCAGTGAGAGGGTGAATCCCTCATCCTTGGGGCCACATCCAGGAATATCTTTCACTGCATTAATTAGGAAGGTAGTCAAAGGGGGTGGGTTGTGGTGGAATGAACCAGAAAGCTGGTTTGCTACTCTTAGACCTCACTTTGAAGAACAAACAATTAAAAGAGGAAATACACATGCATTATGTCCCTGTCACCTCTATGCTCTTCAGAGCCTACAGCCCCTTCTGCCTTCAGAGTTGCCCGTGCTCCCTACTGCCAGCTTAGAAGCCACCGAGAAGGCAGACCTGACCTTTGCCCAGCCAGCAGGGAGCCCCTGCGGAGGGTAGCATCCTTAAAGGACAATTGGAAACCCTAGAGGAAACTTCAGTCACTGCTCCACTCACCTGGATTTGTATAACTCTCGCTCCCTATCCGCCTCCCCCCACCAAAGGGGCCAAGGTTTGCGTAGGACTGCCCGACAGCACGGAGAAACGGGAGAAAAATGCAGAAATGCGTTTGTTCATTTGGGTGATGGAGTGCCCGCTCCCCTCGCCAGCATGCAGGGTTCAATAACAGCAGAAAGGGCTTCAAAAAATTGCAGCATAAATAGATGAGCCCTTTAAGGTAATAGAAATTCTGTCATCCCGGGAGAAATATAGGCCCCGAATCCCACCGTAGGGGACACCAGGCCACTCATCTCCCCTCCCATGCCCCCTGTCCCTATTACAGCTAGAGCTGGAAGGAAGCATCTGGACTGAGGAATGGCCAGAGGGCCTCTTATCTCCCAGCCACAGGAGTGCCTTGTGGGGAGGAGGCGGCTGGAGGGGGTCTGGGAAATCAGGTCTTTGCACTCCCAGGAGGCGGCCTCCCTGGCTTGTCCACTACAGGCAGGAAGGTGACAGCAATTAGTCCTCGAGCAGTGGAGGGGGCTGCATCGGGCAGGCAGCCCAGGTGGGCCTTAATTAAGGAACGGAAAGCTGGGCAGTGGAGGGGCCTGGGGACACTGGCCTCTCCTGGCCGTGAGTAAAGTCCATTCTGGGCTCTGCGGCCACCCTTGAGAATCGGGGAACCCCCAGCAACCCCACTGCCCCAGCCAGGAGGAAGCTTCCACTAACTCTGCCCCTTACTCCCTTCCCCATTCCTACCGGCTCCCCCAAATAGGACACTTAGGCGAGGACCAGCAGTTCTTCAGGAGAGGGCCTTCTCAGGGTACAGGACGGATGGCAATAGCAGGAATAGTATTATCACCATCATCATCATCACCAATAATAATAATAGTTAACACTTGTTGACAGGTCACTAAGAGGCCAAGCATTCTAAGTGCTTTTGTGTACTAACCCACTTCATCAGCCCAATAATCCTATGAGCTTTACTGCTATTGCCGTTAAACATGGGAAAATAGGGGCACAGAGAGGTAAATTCTCTAGTCAAGGACACACAGCTAATAAGCAACAAAGGTGGTACTTGAAGGCAGGGAGTCCAGCTCCAGTGTTTCTGCATAAAGGTCATGGAGGCTCATGCCCTTTGCTCAAAGAATGCAGAGACGGTATTGGGGGACAGCTGCTCCTGTTCCGTTGTAGTTATCTGTTTATCTGAACTATAGAGAAGCCAAGGAGGGGGGATTTCAAGGCAAGGCTCCTTGAGAAATGTTATGAATTTCCTTCCTACAAAGGTCAGTTCTGGAAATTTCTGCCTTAAGGGCATTGCTCCTCCCAGGAATTTCATTCACTGCCAAGAGAGTTTATTGGGCGAGACTTCCACATGATAGGAATTGGGGGACGGAGAGACAGTATGGAGGCTGGAGGAAGACATGTCCCTACCCTCAGGAGACAGACTCTGAGGATGAGTCATGTGTATGGGAACAGAGAAGATGGAGTGATTAATCCTGAGGAGCGGAGTATTCAGGGAAAGCTTCATGGAAGAGGCAGCCTTTGCTCTTAGCCCAAACGATTGAGGATTTTCATAGACTGAGGTAAGGACAAAGGGGAGGGCATTTCAGGGAGCGGGAAGAGCTTAAGAAAAGGCAAAGTCAGAGGTCCCAAAGCGGACACTATATTTGTGAGTTGTGCACGGTCACAGAACAAGTTTGTGGCAGGGTTTGGTGGGGGATGAGGTTAGAATGGACTGACTCTGGCTCTGAGGGCCATTTACGAGGGGCTGGAGTTGGTGCTTTATTTGGTGGGCAGGGAGGAGCCATGGAGAAGGGTGATGTGACCCCAATGTTTGAATGGATGGCATCTTGCTATCTGCCCAGATCGACTTAGTTCCCTCACCCACACTGTAGTTACTTCCCAGCCCAGGGGGTGGGTGGGTGGGATGGGATGGGAAGGAAGGCCCTCAATTCTGTATCATCCCTCATGCCGACACTCCCAGGACAGGGCTGCAGGAACCCCGGCCTCTGCCAGCCTGAGATCCTCTGCGTGGGCAGCCAGAGTGACCCCTCACTCTGCCCTCCCCTACCCCTGTCCCCCTGGGCTCTGACAGGCCACAGACAAGCCTCGGAGCAGAGGCTCCCAGGACTGGCCAAGGCACGGAAACAATACCACTCCCAACTTCAAGCACTCCCATTGGAATGACTGGGCAGAGAAGGTCATTCCCATTTTACAGATGAGAAATAGAGGCCCAAAGAGTTAGCAGAACCAGGACTAGAACCTTGTGCTTCTTGCCTTCCAGCCCAGGGCTCTTTCCCTTCATCAGCAGCCCCAGGGCAATCTACCAACCTACCCCCGGCCCCCCCAAGTGATGCCACTGCTGCTGCCAAGTCAATGTGTAAAACCGCCACCTCCATCCCTATCTCCACCACCTCAAACGCGAACAGACATGTCCACTGCACGGCGCCTCCTGAGACTGACCGTACAGGGCGCCCCGGAGGTGCCTGGCTGGGCCTGCCTGGAATAGCAGCTGCCCGTGCGTGCGGATCCGCTCCCACCAGGACCCCGGGTTGTAGCTCATCCTGACACTCTCTGGGACAGGGGTGCAGGGCACGGGGGAAGCAATGGCCCCCCACCACCGCACAGCTTATCATGACTGTGACCAGTTTCTGAATGTCTACCATGTTCCAGGCACTGACTTAAGAACTTTCCCTATGGAACTTTCTCCCTCTCACAACCAAGCCTCCTTTCAACAGATGAGGAAATTCAGGCTTAGGCAGATAAAGGACTTGCCATGAGGCAGAATGGGGACAGGAAAGGCACGATTTGAATTCAAATTTGAGCGGTTCCAAAACCAGGGTGACCCTTCAACTAAAACTCAACCACCAAATGGGATCTCAGTGGCTCTACCTGGTGCTTCACCTGAGCAAGGTGCTTTTGAGCTGAACTTGAGCTCCTCATTTGCAAATCAAGGAGAATGAGAAGGTACCGCCATCTGGCTCTTGGGAGGAATAAATGAGCTAAGTGCACACAGCAAGGACTCAAAATCAGCGGCTAGTGGGAACTTCATTACTGTTAGAGCACAAGCTTCTTGCTGGCTGGGTGTGCGATTAGTCTTTCTATACTTCCACCTGCACCCCAGGTCCTTAACAGAGTAAAGCCCCAGTGTCCTGGGAAGGGAGGAGAAAGAGCATGAGCTCCAGCACACCCAGAGGGCCAGGCTGGTCCTTCCTCTGGCCGTAGCTCTGACGCTCAGGGCGTGGGGCAAGGGTGATGGGAAATCCTGGCTGGAGCGGACATGTCACCGGGCTCCGGAGGTGGCTCTGCACCGCACCCATCCCCCTCTCCTTATGAGCATTCTGCGCCTTTATGTTGAACCCGATGACACCATCCTCGGCCCTTGGAGATTCCTCTTTTATGAAACCACCCCAACATCCTCTGGTGAGGGGAATGCGGATGAAACGACTACTTACAGCCAACAGCAGGCAGGACCGAAGTGACTCCTCCCATTTTACAGATGGGGTAGCTGAGGCTGAGCATAGCAAAGCACCATGCCAAGGTTACCAAATCTAGGTTCAAGGTCTCCAGACCCTCTGGGCCCCTTTTTTTTTTGCACTGGGAATCAAAACAGGGTCTCCAGTATTGGCAGGCAAGAACTCTGCCTGCTAAGCCACCGTGGTCCGCCCCCTCTGGGCCCTTTTAATTAGTCCCTAGCCCATTGCCTGTCCTAAAATCTTTCAGGAAAAAAGAGAGGTACATAAATTCACAAACCAATCAGCAGATAAAAGCATAGCTAATTATCACTGACTCAGGAACTTTTGGGGGAGGGTCTCAGGGGGTCTGCCCTGCTCATTGCCCCCACCACCCTCTCTGGCCAGAGCTGGCTAACCACGGGAAATCACACTCATTCCGGACCTGGGCTGAGGACAAGAGTGATGGCTTGCCTGGTGCACGCAGGAAGGAGTCACGCTGCAGGAGAACAATTCACTGCTCTGTAGTCACCTCAAAGGGCTCCTGCCCAACACCCAGTAGGGCCCCAGAAGAGACTTTCCGGGTTTAATGAGGCTGGGCAGGAGGAGATGGATGGGAATTTACAGGTTCTCACCAGGGCAGCATGGCTTACAATCTGTTTTAGCCCCGAGCCCCCGGCAGGGGGACTCCGGAACAAATTGATTCTGACAAGAGCCACATCCAGCAAAAGTTCAAGGACGGGAAGTTCTCTGCATCCCAGCTGGGAGGAAAAGAGGCAATGGCCTCGGGCAGTGGGTGAAGGGACACCAGCCTCCTGAGGCCCCCCCAGGACCTTGATTTCTCTCCCCTGCGGATCCTGCCACTAGGCAGGCAGTTGGGGGTGAGGAAGGAGACACCGGTGGGTGAGACTCTTAGCACGTGGTAAAAAGGACCCAGGTCCATAGGTTAATGTATACAGACTACAACAACCCGGGGTGACACCTCTTTGCTCCTACTTTCCCTCCATTCCCCCAAAAGGTATGTTTTCTGACTTGGAGTGGCTTTTCACCCAGTTTTCTTTGCTTCGGGAAGGAGGAAGAGGGAGCCGAGCAGTGTTGTGTCCTGAGCCCTGCTCTGCAGCCCTAGGGCCACCTACTGTACTAAAGACATTGTCCCCAGCCACATCCTTGCTCCCGGTCATGGTAAGGCCTTCCTTGTAGGTCAGTGCTTCTCCACCTTGTCCTCAACTAGACCACACCCCAGGCCAAATATATCAGACGCTGGGGCCCAGGCATCAGCATTTGTGAAGACCCGCAAGTGATTCCAACGGGCAAAGTCGCGAGTCGCGTCTGTGCATCACTTCACTGGTGTCACCTGAGAGCTTGTCAGAAATGCAGAATCTCTGGCCTGGCCCCAGACCTCCCGAATCAAAATTTGTATTTTAACAACCAAAGGACCCCCGTTGATTTGTAAGTTCACTGGAGACTAAGAAGCACTGTTTAAAACACTTTTTATATCCGATCTACGCCGTGCCTTCCGGAAACCTTGCGAGGCAGGGCGGTGCCGCGTTGCACAGGTGAGGAAACTGAACAGAGAGGTGAGGGCAGTTGCCCAAGGTCACACAGATGGGGGGTAGTGCAGCCCGGAGGAGACCCAGGGTCTGTGGTTCTAAAGAACTTGCTCCTTCTCCAGCACACAGCACTTCCTCTAGTACAGCAAAACAAACGTGGCCACGACAGACCCCTCAGTGCTTAGGGCCTTAGAATCACGCCATCACATCCGGCGGCGTTTGAAGAGGATTTTACTTCCAAAGTGAGTTACCCCAGAATCAAACCTCATAAAGACCGGCATAATTCATGAGGAAATACAAATAGTAAACAAACACATGGGGAAAGCATTCACGCTCTCTAGTAATCAGAGAAATGCAAATCAGAGCAACACTGAGGAGGCATTTTCTACCTACATAATTAGCAAAAATTAAAAAAAAAATAACATTAGCAAAGATGTTCTGAAATAGGTACATTCAGACACGGCTGCCGGTGGTGTCGATTTTATAAAACCCTTGAGGAATTTAACAAGCGACATCCATCAAGAGCCATAAATATATTATGCCCACTGACCCTGGCTGGGAATTCACCCTAAGGAAATAATGCAATGTGTGTGGGAGGGTGGGGGGTAGAGGGTGGTAAGAAGCGGTTTGTATGAAGATGCTCCTTGGAAACAACTTCATATTCAGCAGGAAGGGAACGGCTGAGTAAACTGAGAGAACAGCAGCTTCTGCATTACATTTAAAATGATAATTAGAAGCCCAAGCAGCGCCATAGAAATGCGAGTGAAAGAAAGCAGAATACAAACCTGTACCTGTGTGCTGTGGTTATTAGGATGCAAAAATATTATGTGCCTAAGGATACTGACAGGGAGAAGAGGACACAAAAGGAAGACAATGGGTATTTCACAGCTGGGGGTGCAGGGGGAATGATGGATGCGCCCCCTCCTTCTTTTGCTTTTACAGTTACAAACCCCTTTGCAAACAACCTTGGGGGCTCACTAGCCAGAGACTCTCTCAAGGGGGCTTCCTCTCTTCAGCCCTGGATGCAGGTCACACTCCCTGGTTCCACCCAGAGGTGATGGGGGCGGTGTGAGAGCCCATGGGAGGCCAACCCTCCCCCCTCCCCCCACGTCTTACCATGAATCCTGGCGCACAAGTACAGCCCCCAGTGACACTGTGGCAGTCGGCGCCGTTCTGGCAGGTGCAGGGCAGCTGGCAGCCATTGCCATAGTAGCCAGCAGGGCAGGACTCGTTGCAGTGGCGGCCAGACCAGCCCGGCTGGCAGCTGCAGGCTCCAGTTACTGGGTGGCAGCTGAGCAGCAGAGAGAAGGGTGAGGGGAGAATCCGGTCAGAGAAACAGCCACGTGCCCTCCTTTGGCCACACCAAGACTGGTCTGCCTGGAGCAGCGGGATCAAAGGACCTCTGAGGTTAAATTGCTTAACGTCTTGTTTATCAGAAGATGCCAAGACCACATGGTAGTATTAGCCCCGAGAAACTGCGGCTCACAGTGGTTATGCAACTTGTCCAAACTCACACCGCCAGGAAGTGCAAGCCCAGCTTTAGAACGCAGGTCTCCTGGCTCCCAGACCTACCCAGGGACCAAAGCAGAGGGCAGGCTCTTCAGTCCCCTGCCTTATGGAATATGAATGGTCCAGAACTTCACCCACCTCTCATCCAAGGCAGGTGCTTAGTGGGGGGCAGGCAGAAGAGGGAGCAGTGAGACCCAGCAGCCCAGCACGTGGGAGGTGCTCACTTACGTTTGCGGAGTTAAAAGGAGACCTTGGATGTGGCCTCCCTTGTCTGGCAATGTCTGCTTGGAGAGAATACCTTCCAGCTGTGCTGGGCTGGACCTCTTTAAGAAGGAGCAAGCTCTTCTCTATCCCCTATGTGCCTAGGTTGGAGAAAGGACCATTTGGCTGGAGAAAGGGGCTGCGTGGCATGACCTCTCCTGTGAGGGGGTAATTGGTTGATGGTCCCAGCAGCTACGTGCTGACGTCTTTCACTCCGTCTGCACAGAGGCCACCCCCGCGGGCTGGCCCCAGGACCCTCCAGTGGCGCATCCCTGGGAGATGCAGGACTCCTCTAATGGACTTTATCTTGAAGACTCCCTATCTGGCCAAACTGTCTTAAAACTGTACTGCAGTCCAACATCTTTCCTTCCTTCTCTCCTTCACACGGATCAGTGCTGCACTGAGGTCCGACGGCTGCCTTCACATTTCTCCACTCAGGCATCTATTTCCCCTAGTAAATTTCGTGCACTTGACGTCTGTTTCTGGAAGCATCCACATCAACACACCGGATAAAGTGCTGGATATTAGAAGCCAGCCTCTTAGAATCCCTGTGTCGCCTGCCTCCCTGCTCTGAGTCCAGCTTAGATGACAGAGTACGAGGCTGGCAGGAGGAGCTGGGCCCCAGTCTTGGTTCTGCTAAGTTCTGTGAGCTCCAAGGCTCTGGGTTGTTGCTGGATCCCCACTGCCTGGCTCTATTCAGTACCTAATATTCGGGAATGAACAGTACTTTCACGACAAATATTCTTTGATATGTCAATTAATTTATTTATCATCTGTCTCCCCAACTTAGTTGCACCTCCATGCAGGAGGGTGATTTGCCTGCTTTGTTTGCCTCTGGATTGTACCCCAGGGCCCAGGAGAGTACCTCACACACTGGAGGGACTCAGTAGGTATTTAGTTATAAATTAATGAACAAACTAATCGTGTGAAGCCAAGCCAAGTTGCTTCTCTCTGAGTGCCCTGGTTTTCTCACGAAAAGTGAGGGGGCGGACAGGAGCAGACAGCTCCTGAATAATAAGTGCAAACAGCTAATAAACATCTCCGAAAATATTTGGTCTCATTAATCATCTAATCAAAACAATTGGATACCACTTTTTCTCTATCAGAACAGTAAAAATTTAAAAATGGGACAATACTCAATGCTGGTAAAGGTTCTTAAAAAACGACTGGGGTTATTTATCACAATTCCTAAAAATATTCAGACCCTTTGGTCTTGGAATTCCATTTCTAAGAATCTGTCCTAAAAGAAATAATCACAGGGTAGAGAAGGATGTATGCACAGAAGTATTTCCTGAAGCATTACTTATAACAGTGGAAAAGGGAGGCAATTTAAATAATAATAGATAATGTACGACCTGGTTATTAGAGCACCAAGCATTTTACACATATATTTCTGATCAGATCTGATATGCCCATGAGTTAGGCATCAGAGCCTCTATTTTACAGATGGCGCTTAGAAGTTATGAGACTTGCCCAAGGTCACACAGCTAAGTCAGAGGTAGAGCTGGGATTCAAAATCAGGTGTGTTCGGTGGTGTCCTACCTGCTGTCCCCTGCAGCCTCTACAGACAAGGTATTGGCTAATTGAATTAGAGCAATGCATATGGAGAATTGCTAGAGGTATTCAAGTGTTTTCCAAAATACTTAATAGCATGATATAAGGTTAAGTGGAACAAGCCAATTGTACACGAAATTATGATCCAAAATATGGAAACAGTGATATAGACCTATAGATACAGACATGGATGAAGAATGAACAAATTACAGCAATATGACTTTTGTAACTATCTCTGCATTGAGAAACTATGAGCAATTATGAGTTTTTTTCCTTTATATCTCTCTGTATTTTCTAACTTTATGAAACTAAGTTTTATATTTATAAAGCAATAAACATACAAAGCACATTTAAAAAGGGGGGGAGGGTGAGTAGATGATGAATGCTTGAAGACTGAGAAAGCAAATCTGATAGAACAAACATTTCAGACTCTCAGAAAACTTTCCCCGAGCCCCGGGCACTGTAAGGGGGGATAGAGGTGTGTGTGGGTAACATGGGGGAAGGACCCGGCTTGGTGGCCCTGACCCTCAGCCAGATGGCTTTGGGGTATTACTCTCTGTCCCACAGCCCTAAGCAAAGCCCTTCCTAGGTCCCAACCCTTCCAGGGGCCTTCTCTGGAATTTAGGGTTTTAGGGACAAGCTCAGTTACAGTGGTGACTGGCGTGCATGTGCCCCAGGGAATAACCTGAGGGCCTGGCTCCAGCGACCTGGCAGAGCAGGTCCCTGGAGATGCTAAAAGTTCTCGGGCATTTCCCACCTCTGCCTTTCCCATAAATCCATTTTTCTGTCTCTGCCTCACCATCAGCCATGCCAAGGCCACCCAGCACAGGCTCCCACTTTGGCGAGAACAAAGCCCTGTGACAAGTTTACTAGACACACAACGAGCTAGCAAACACTGACACTGCTTCTCAGTCTCTTAACTTAGGTCTCACAAAAGGCTCCTAAGAACCCGGATGTCTCCGCTTTTTGCTCTCTGCTGGCATCATTTTAGCTGCTTATGGGTGCACCTAAGCGGTAGTTTTACTTTCTGTTCTGGGAACCAGACGGCTCCCACCCAAATCTAAAATCATTCATTTCTTTCACTCCATGCCCCTAGAATTCGTTTTTGTTTGTTTTTAAGGAATATCTATTTTCTTATTTTGGTTATCTTTTATTATACAAACTCCAAAAGTCCCTTTGGAAAGAGGGTGGGAATGACTGCTCACCGAGACACTGACTGAGGACGGCTGTCACCGTGCTTGGTGCCCGGGGTCCCCAGCAGAGGGACTCTCAGGCCTCCCCCTCCCTGGGGCCCCACCCCCAGCTCCCCGCTTCCCAGCCCGAGCCGGTCCCTTAGGTCACAGGGCCAGCCGGTGACTGCTGATGAGGCTCAGGCAGAATTCACTGGGGTTTAGGCCTGCGCTGTTCTTTTTCCTTTTTCTCCCCCTTTTTCCCATTTTCCCCAGACATAGATTAATTACAACGTAATAGGAGCTGAAAGCTGAACATTACAGGAATCTTTTCAGGGTGGATTTTTCTGCCTTTCTTTCAGCTGCTGTGAGGTTTCTATCAATGCTGCATCTGTTGGCTAAATCAAATCTTTCAAAAGTAATACCCGATCACGGCTGCTGGCATTCGTCTGTGACAATCCAGTCGTGGAAGCGACATTCAAGAGCCCCTTTTTCTCAAGTTTGCTCCTTTATGAGGGAGGATGGTTCCTTTGTGTGTGCCACAAAGAGTTTAGAAAGGGAACGAAATGTTAGGGACTCTTTCTTTCTGGGGCACGTGAATTCCATCCCTGTCAAGCCACCTCTGCAGAGAGGTGTGGGAGGCAGGCGGGTCCGATTTTCTTGGGTGGGGGGAGCTCTGTCTCCCCAGTAAAGCCGCTCCAGGCCTTGCACTCCATCTTAGTGGGGGTCTGTGGGGAGCGCTGCACTGGAAGCGAGGGGGAGCTTCTGGGGATCCCGCGCTCCATCCCTAGGCAGGGCCAGGTTGGAGAGGAGGGTGCGTGGAAGCTGCGCATTCAAAGACCACAAGAGAATTGTCCCTCTCCCTCCACTAGGCTCAGAAGGGGTGCTGGACAGATCGGGAAACCGAGGCACAGAAAGGAGGAAAGCATAGATGGGAAAATTTGCTCAAACAGAGGTAGTTGTGAAGTTCTGAGAGGTCCCTGGCCCGTCCCGAGCCTATAGTTTAACTATTCTGAGATTAGAGTCATAGGATCATCCGTCACTTTTCTTAGCCTGGAAGAGAAGACTCTCTAGCAGGACGAAGGCTGTGGGAAGAGATGGGCAGTCTTGTGCAAAGGAGAACAAAGCCAAAGCACAGGGGCATTGTTAGGCCAGCAGTTCTGCCCCAAGGGCATATTTTGGCAATACCTGGAGACTATCTTTTTTATTTTTTTGGCATGGGCAGGCACCGGAAATCGAACCCAGCTCTCTGGCATGGCAGGCAATAACTCTGCCACTGAGCCACCGCTGCACCGCCCCCTGGAGGTTTTTTTTTTTTGCTGTTTAGTGGAGAGGGACAAGCTACTGGCACCTAGTGGGTAGAAACCAGGGATGCTAATGTCGATAGTGCTGGATTGAGAGACCCTGGGTGAGCCTGAGCAAAAAACTTTGAGTGTTAGAGCTCAATCACCCGGGCACTGCGCCAAATGAATGGGGTGAAATATTTAAAAAAAAAAAAAATAGGCAATAGCTCAGGGGCAGAACCACCTTAACCAAGCCATTTAAAATTAATTTCATGTTTTGTTTTGTTTTTTTTTAACCAGTGGCTTAGACTGTGCCAGGCATTGGGTAATGCTGGGACTACAGAGATGGTCAAGCCCAGCAGCTCCTTGTCAGGACAGAGCCAGGTCTTGTGAGGAATCTCCTTGCAAGGTGGCAGCGAAGCAGACCTGGAGTCGCCCAGCCTTGGGGGAGTGGGGAGGTGGGGCCGTGGCTGGCGCACTCGGAGCCCCTCCTAAGAGCAGCTAAGGCTTCCCGGGCCCTGGAACCTGACAAGCGTTAAAGACGGTAAAGCAAATAATCATCAATATTGGATGGGCTGAGATTAGCGACGGGGAAGAGGGAGTTCTTCCAGATTAATAATGCATCGAGGACTCCTTCAGAGGTAGGATAAATTATGCAGGGTGCGGCCGGGCTCTGGAAAGGGAGGGGAAAACAATAATGTTTTAATTTGGGGGTTGGTTAGAGCTCTGTGGCAGGGACTTTCCCTGGATAGGACCCCTGCAGCAGCCTTGCTTCGCGTCCCTGAGAGGGTCCTTCCTCAGCCTCCTGATGGAGTAGGGGATGGGTGGAATACTGTGCCCCACCCTGAAACAGTCTGAGGCAGCTGCCCAGTCTGAACAGCCACATGGGAATCCCAGAGTTTAGAATCTTGGAGCTCTCACCCTGGACCTCGGGTCCAGCCCAGATACCACCTCCTCCAGGAAGCCTTCCCTGATTCTCCTGCTGTGCTTTCTGCACATAGCATTCCAAGCCACAGTGAGACGCCACTGCTTGCAATGACCAGAGGCCCCTGGTTGGTGTGTGGATAATCAAAAGCTGGAAATGAAGAGGGTGGAGACCTGGCTACTCCAGGGATGGGACTGCAAAGCAGAATGTTTTCTGTCTGGTCTGTGAATAGAGGCAGCACCCACTGCCCTGAGCAGCCAGTTCCTCTGAGTCAGGTGGGTCAAGGGGGGAGGGGAGGCATACAAGAAGTTCTCCAGGCAGCCCAGGGCAACTCTGGCTTCTTGGCTTCCCTAGTTCAGGCTCCTCTGGAAGCAGGAGTGGGGGGCAGGCTTGGGATTGGGGGAGGGGCTTGGTTAGATGCAGAGTGTGTGTGTGTGTGTGTGTGCGTGTGCGTGTGCGTGTGCGTGTGCCGGGGATAAATGTTCTCCAGGACAATGTTCCCAGAGTCAGTAGCACCACAAGGCCAGTCACGCTAGCACCCCACCTCCATGAGGCCCCACACCGTCCTGCTCTCCTGAGGGTCCCCAGGCTCCCTCCTTGCTCCTGTATGTGGGTAAGGTCTCAGTTGGATTCATTTTTAAAAGCCGGCAGCATGCTGCAGTGGGTGGAGGCAGGAAACCTGAGTTCTAGTCCTGCCTCTGGCTGTGTGGCCTTAGCTTCCCTCCTGTTCATCAGTGTGGTTTGCGGAGCCAACTGCTGAGGCCCTTCTCTGCCTTGCTTGGACGGCTGTTCTGTGGGGCCAGGCTGGAGGTGGGGAGCTGCGCCCTGGGAAGCCCCCTCTCCACCAGTTCCCACCCTGCCTTTGTCCTCAGCTTGCCTGTCCCTGCATTTACCTGATGGTGTTGTCGGCGTCACAGGGGCAGGGCGAGGTACAGCTGGGGCCATGCAGACCCTCTGGGCACAGCCGCTCTTGGCAGCTGGGGCCCTTGTAGCCAGGCTCACACTCACAGGTGCCTGTGGTGGGCGAACACTGGCCCCCATTGTGGCAGTCACAGCGCTGTGAGCACTGGAAGCCGAAGGTCCCAAAGGGGCATTCCTCTTGACACCTGTGGGGGTGACAGAAAGGGGCTGAGTCTGTGGGCTAGGCCCCCCTCACCTGCCCTTCCGATCCATCCTGCATGCCCCCCACCTTGCCTCCAGGCCTAGGCTTGGTATGCTTCACTCCCCCTCACAGTCTCCTTCCTTCTTCTCTCCTCCTCCAGGAAGTATTCCATGATTTAGTTCACCCCAGCCAGTTCCCTCCTTTATGCCAGGTCTCCTCAGTTCCCTAGCACTTGCATTTGTCCTATCATATTTCATTAATTCCAAACCTAAAGTTTAGGAAAAAAATTCCACATCTCTGAAATCAGGTAAGTCTTACAGTTAATGGCATGTCATGGTTTAATTGGCAGCGTCTTCCTCTCTGAGGAGCATGTGAAACAATTGTGCACCTTACAAGTGGTGACGTCTTAGATTTGATGAAATACGGTCATTTCACTTCTACTCATCGTCTCTATATTTTGAGTCTTTGGGAATTCCCTCTGAGGAGAGGCGGCACCCTCCTTTATCAGGTTGGGGAATCCTTGTGTCAGAGGCTTAGATTGGGGGCCTGTTGTGGGAGGGGCTGAGTATCTCCGATCACCCTGTGAGCCCCCGAGGGTGAGGACGGGGCCTTTTTTGTGCCCTGCCTCCTCTCAGGCCCCGAGCTCCAGGCATCGTCATCATCCGACTTCATGACCCATGGGATTAGGGGCCATGGGTTACAGCTCCTCCGCAGGGGGGGTGCGACCTCCACTGCCGACCTCCTCGGCCCTGAATGTGCCCTACCGCCACCTCCCGCCTCCAGCCCAGGGCTGACTCCCAGGGGATAGGAATTCACTGTCACAGCAACTGGATCCTGGTACAGCAAGCTGGGGATGTGTGCAACTTCTGCATCCCTAAGGCACATGGAAATGGCCTCCGGACCCTGCGGTTTTGGATTATCCGTGTCCCAGCGCCACTTCAAGGAGCAGATAATTGAGCACTGACCTGACAGCAACCCCTTATCTGCTTCCTCCTGGGTTATGTGGAACAATAATAACAACTAAAACCATGCCGGGTTGTTTGAGGATGCAGTGAGATGAGGCCGTGTGCTAACCTGGCACATGGTAAGGGCTCAATAAGAAATGTTGGTTATTATTCATATTACTATTAAAATCTCTCTGTAGAGTTCCTCTAAGACCCTATCTGACCTTCTGATCACAAATTCTGGCATGATAAAAGCTCAGGGGGAACAAATTCCAAAATGTTAACGGTGGGAATCTTTGACTTGAGGGATTGTAAGTAGTTTTCATGTATTTTCCCAATTTCTAGATTTTCTTGGAAATCATGAATTGGAACCAAATGCTCCTCTCCACGGACGAGGCAGAGAGACCCCACCTTGAGGGCAGTGCCACCCACCCACCCCGCCCTGGGGATGTGGTAGGGCAGCCAGTGAGGTGGGGGCGGGCAGCCGGTGTGTTGCCACACTAGGGTTGGCAACTCTAGACACCTGCCTCTAGTGTCCTGTGCCCACAATGACGGGGAGAGGAGGGGGACGGTGCAGGGCTGGACTTGGGCTTTCCCTTGTGGGAAGTGCCTCCAGCTCTCCTTCCTCGGGGCCGCTGTGGTAGCTGGAGGAAAAATGGCAGAACGGAGGCCAGTAGGGATGGTGATTGTAACAGATCCCAGCACCATAGGTACGACATGGAGGTGGCCAGCTGCCAGCCCATCCCCAGCCCTGAAAGCCGCAGATATTCTCATCACTCTCACCATGGAGTGGAGAAGGAAGCTGAAGACACAGAGAGGTGAAGTGACTGTTCCAAGCTCACACAGCTGCAAGTGGCTGAGACAACTCATTGCAAATCTTGCTGCATTTATTTTAGTCAGTCTGAGGCCTCGTGAAGGGAAAGAGGGCAGAAAAGCAAGGGAGGAAGAGGAGTGAAAGAAGGGGATGTCTGGAGAAGGCATGGAAGGTGGAAGACAGGAAGGAGGAGAACCAGGATGGGACAGCTAAGGAGGGAAACTGAGGCAGGAGGGGAGGTTGGAAGAGCCATTGAAGATTGGATAATAATTAACTGAATTGCCAGCCCCTGTTCAACCTCAGAATAAATATCCCCAGAAGTCCTTTGGCTTGCCTCCGATGTCTGAGGAGGAAACTCAAACCAAGGAAGGGTTTCTCAGAGACTATTTCTGACGCCTCCGTCCTCCTCTCAAACCTTCTCGCTCCCTCCAGCCTAGCGGGGCTGGGCAGAATTCTGGACACTGAATTCCCTCTGAAGGACCCTCTCCTACCACCACCACATTTATGGGGTGACTGATTCCACAGCCCCAGAAAAAGAATCTGCAAATGAAATGTTGACAACCTAATCCATTTACATAATCAGTCCTTTTTTCTCTCCTACTCACAATTTAAACAACTTATTTATTTAGAGATCAAGCAACGACTGCTAATGAATTTTACACAAAGCATGCTAATAACGGGGCCTGTGGAATCACAGCAGGAATTAGTTTTCTACTTAAACATCCTTCCTTTGCAACATATCAATCTAATGTGTCCGATACTGCTATTAACAACCAGATACATTGCACAATTAAATTACAAAATGAGCTGCAAAGTCCCTCATTACGTTTCGTGTTTAATTTACATTGGGTTCTGCCTATCTGGGGAAGCCTGCATTATTACACCCGCTCAACTTTAATATGCTCGGCGATGATTTGGGGTGGGTTAATGCAGCTGTCACCTTGCAAATTAATGGAGGCAATTTTACAAAATATTAAACATCAGGCAGCCCATTAAGGTGTGAAACCCAAATGCTACCTGGCCCTCGTTTTGTACTCTCCTATGGTTGGTTGGTAGAAAGTGCTAGAGGGCTCCAGGCTTTGGGGGTTTATCTTCTGCCCCAGGATCATGGCTAGGGCTCCAACATGGACAGGGATTTGGGATTGTTTCTCTATTCGGGACATTTTGGAAGTGAAACTCAAGAGGTAGGGTCTACTGGTGTTGAGTCTAGTCGGAAGGCCCAGGGTTTGCTCATCTCCTTGCAATAAATGGGTTGCATTCTCTCTCCTGTCAAAATGGACCAAGACAAGGTGTCTTGTTCTGGTTTCTGGGTTAGGGAGGGATGGGTCCCCAGATGTCACAGCCTGTGTTCTATAACAGGGAAGCTCTTGTAGGTGACCTCTGGTTTGCAAAGTGATTTCATCTGGCTTGCAAGATCTCGGGTTCAGATAAGCAAGTTCAAGGCTGACAATGAAAATCTCTTCTGGATTTGTGACTCATTCCAGTGAGAGCTGGAGGAGCCCTGATTAGGCAGGTTAGAGCTGGAAGTTCTCCTTGGTAGACTCAGCCTCAGTTCCTGCTTCATGATGTCACCTAGGCAGGAAATGCTCCACTTGGTTCACCATGTGTGATTAGAGTAACAAAATCCAGAAATGGAGCATGGATCGCATGTAATCAGTCAAGGGGTGGGAGAGCCTTCTTGTCACTGCCCCATCTCTGTGAAAGAGACACAGGTGGTTGGAAGTGAGAGGGAGGGGACTTGGCCTGCTTTCTGTGGGCAAGCATCCTCCTGAGCTCTGACCTCACCTACCATCAGATGGGGCAGGGTTCTCTCTCCCTCTTCCTCACCACCTAACCTATTGCCATGGCGTCCTTCTTCTGACTGTGGCAAATGTGCACCGAGGGTACTGTCCTAGCAACATGTGTTATGGATTTCCACCCTGCAAGGTTGTTTTGTTCCAGGACACTGGCTTCCCCATTCAATATGCTCTCAGACCGCAGGGCTTCAGAGGATGCAAACGGATGTCAGCATCCTTTCGGGAGAACTCAAATTAAGAGTGAAAATCCACTGCTGGAAGAAATTGTGCAAGACGTGTGAACTGATTTTGCGTTCTCAGCTTCTTTGGATTACTTGTGCTATTGCCTCCCTCCATTTATGCAGAAAGGAGAAAGTAGATGGTAGGTGCTCAACTCCTCCACTCCTGTTTAGTCAACGAACACTCGGGCACTGGGTAACTGAGCTGGGGGAGGCAGTGTGTTTTGTAGGTCAAGGGTGAGAAAGGATGAGTTGATAAATGTCCCTTGCAGGAGAACTCAAAATGCTTTTGGAGGAAGCGGTAGGAAGGCTGGGAAAGTGAAGGCTGTGGGCTGGTAAACCTTAGTTGTTACATGCAAGGCTGCTGTGCAAATTAGCCATAGGAACAGCAAGGGTAATAGTTAATCCCATCCTTACCTGTCCCCCATGTATCCGGCTGTGCAGTGGCACTGTCCAGTCACATGATCACACTGCCCTCCATGGTGGCAGGGGCAGTCCTGGCTGCAGTTCTGACCGAATGTCCCTGGTGGGCAGGGCTGGGCACACACTGCTCCCTGAAATAGAAGAGGGAAGACATGCATGGGTGGTGCTCCCAAGATGCATTCCTGAGGCTCCCCTCTCCTAGCAACAGCATAGCCCCAGAGACCACCCCAGTTCCCCAGAGAGACTTTCTCCCCAACCACAGGAGCACAGAAGGCTGGACATCATGGCTCGAAAGTCTTCGTTTCAGAGATGGGGAGGCTGAGGCTGATTTGCTTATTCATCTATTCAGCACCCATTTAATGAGTGCCTACTATATACCAGGCACTGTTAGATAGAGATTTTTTAAAAGTGAATGAGATAATTCCTGCCCTTCCAAACTACTGGGAAAGACAGACAAGCAAGCAGATAATTAAAGCACAAGGTGCTAAGTGCTTTCACATTGGTATAAAATAAAGGGAAGAGCAAACGGACGGGAGGTTCTAACTAAACATGGTGGTTTGGAAACATATTTATCTCTAATATATCTTCTCTCCCAAACCCCTTAAGAATAAAGGGGGTATAAAGGCATAAATCTACAAGGACAAAAGGAATGGGAGAGGAGACCATAGTGGATAAGGGACAGCAACATTGTGGGAAATTAAAAAGCAGATGGAGGAGGACCCATGGACAGGCATCTGCTTTCGCAGCAATTCCACGTGCTATGGGTTGAATTGTATCTTCCCAAAAGACATGCACAGGTTCTGAGCCCCGGTCCTATGACTGCGACCTTATTTGGAAATAGCCTCTTTGAAGATTGTTAAGATGAGGCCAAACTGGATCAAGGTAGGCTCTAATCCGACATGACTGGTATCCATAAGAAGAGGGAATTTGGACATAGACCAGGCAGAGAGAGAAGATGGCGACTTGACAATGGAGGCAGAGACTGAGTCATGCTACAAGGCCAGGAATGCCAAGGATTGTCGGCCACTGCCAGAAGCCAGGAGAGAGGCCTGGTGCAGATTCTTATGGACTCCAGAGGGAGAGTGGCTCTGTGGACACCTGGATTTCATATTTCTAGCCCCCAGGACTGTGAGACAATACATTTCTGTTGTTTTTAAGCCACCCAATGTGTCTTCGTTACAGCAGCCTGAGGAAAGGAAGACACGAAGTCTCTGCAGAGGGATGCCGGAAGCCCTCAAGATGAGGGCTTTGGCAACCTCAAAACAGTTTGGGAATCAGAAGCACCAGGAACCTCTGAAGGCCAAGGTGCAGATGTGGTGAAAACAAGAGCACTCGTTGAAAGCTTATTAAAGAGGGAACCAAAACTCAGATCTCTTCCCCAACTTCAAACAGCCAGGTGATGTCCCCTTCCCGAGTCTGGCAGAAGACTAGAGGTTTGCCCTCAGAGAGAGTGGCTCACTTAAGCTTTGGATGCAGGGATTCTAGGCACAGCTGAAGGTGGGGTGCTGTGCTGAAATGGGGATCACAGGGCACTCTGCCTGATGAATGACCGACCAGGCCCTCTGCTTTTTCCTGCTGCTCAGCTCCCAGAATACTGATGGCTACATGATACTCTCTCTGGCACGATTTTGTAGGATTCCTCTCTGGGACACTAATAAATATCAGAGTAAAGGCCTACACATGCTGTAGGGGGCCCACTGACCAACAAGTCTGGCATCTCCTCCCTCCCCCAGGCTTCCAATCAACTCTTCTGAGGCTCATTGTAAAATATGAACAGACAGCCAAGGAGCACCGGATATTTGAGATAAGGCACTAACATGAAATATGAAGACCCAAACAAATAGAAATAGAGGAAAGCTGCAGAAATAGGAGCTTTTCAGGTAGCAAAGCAAACAAAACAAGAAAAGGAAAGACTCTCTAATATAATTAAAATAAATACCCTCATCTAGTTATAAGAAATTACATTCATAAAAGAACAGAGGACTATAAAAGGGGATATCCAGAAAACAATAACAGTAACTAACTTTTTAGTTCTTAAAAATTAAAAATAAGGTGGCAGAAATTAAGAAATTGTAATAGAAGAACTGGGAGAGATAGTTGAAGGAATCTCTAACAGCACAACAAAAAAATGACAGAGATTAAAAAACAGTAGAGAAAGTATAATAAAATTAGTAGACCTATCCAGGACATCTGATCAACAGAGGTAAAAAGAGCAGAACAGAGAAAATGGAGGTGAGTAAAATAACCAAAAACTATGATATAAGAAAACTTCCCAGAATGGAAGGATGGAAAGCATGGATTTCAGAATTGAAGGGCCTACAGAGTAGGTGCCCAGCACAAAAAGTGAAAAAAAGAGCACTTCTAGGCATATCATTGTAAATTTTTGTATCTCTGTGGGTAAAGGAATAATCCTCAAAGTTAGAAAGATCCAAATGGTCATATAGAAAAGAATGGGAATCAATAGGCATTTGACTTAACTAGAAGCTAGAAGGCAATAGATCAATCAATGCCTTAAAAATTTGGAGAAGAAATAACTTCCAACCTAGAATTCTATACCCAACTAATGTAACACTCAAGTGGAAAGAATCAGTAGAGACATTTTCAGATCTGAACAGCTTCAAAAAATTAATCTTCCATGAAAACTTTCCCAGAAGCTACTGGAGGATTTATTTCTATCAAAAAGAAGGGATTATCTAAGGAAAAAAAAAAAAGGTATAGATTCCTAGAAATCAGGAATCCAACAGAAGAGAGAGGTGAAGGGAATTCCAGGATAATGGTGAAAGGAAGCCTGGGATTACAACAGTACAGCAGGCCTGAAGAGCAAAGAGATTAGATTGGAACAGAGGGATAGATAATCGTAAAAGGGTAGTCTCAAAAACAAAACAAAAATCAAAACCAAATGGAGAGATTTCCTGATGTCTCTGACCTGACAGAGAAGAGTTTTAGAGTTCTGTTAGAAGGCTTTCGGATAAATTAGTAACAAGGCATGCGTGGGCATACTAATATAAACATGAAAAACTAACCAAAATTTGCAAGATACTCTACTGGGAGGTGGGGGGAATGGATTGCTTATGTATATGTGTGTGTGTGTGGTGTATGTGTGTGTATACACACATGAAATCTTGGGTCTTTATCAAACAGAAATCTGAGCCTGCTCTTGTCTCCTGTAGCCCTTTTACCCTTACACATACCCAGAGGTAGTCACTTCCCTTATGGGGTTCGAGCTCTCAATTAATTACAGCTACTCAACACACAATTACTAAGCACCAATAACTGCCAAACCCAAGGAAGCTAGTTTAGTTAGGAAGATCCTGCTAAAGTAGAGTCATCTTTCAAGATCAAACTCACTCATAATGAATTAAGAGGGAAGCCTTTTAGCCCAGATTTCTCCTCTACACAGTTAAGCCAGGCAATGAGGGTCTGAGCGTAGGGCTTCAGTGGGGGGTAGTCTGGGGAGCGAGGATTTTGGGGGGGGGGGGGTGGTCAGAGACAGCAGCCTCGGACCATAAGTTGAGTGTCTGTGAGAGGAGAGGAGCAGAGAAAAGACTCTCAGAGTAGGAGGCCCCCTTCTGCAGAGACCTGCCTTTCTCACTGTACCCCATAAACTCTAGATATTCTTGAGGGCAGGGATGAATCTCTTTGGCCATTGTCCAAGTCAGTCTTCTATAGTACTTGGCTGGACAAGGACATTCGGAACCTGAAAGGATGTTGTAAGCTAGCTCAGGGCTATGCTTATGCCCTGTGGGCCGTCATGCATTTGCACTCATGCAAAAAGGTCACCCATCCTCTTAGACTCCTGATACCCTTTTTTTTTTCAGTACTTATGAGACAAACCAGGACCCCAAAGAGGCCAATAGGAAAGTTTGGTGCATAGGATGCTTCCTTCCAACCTTCCTTGGGAGAGAATTAAGCATCCCTGCCTGCAACTTTTTGGACAGGTGGATGAGCGCCTCTTTCGTCCCTTGCTTAGGACTCCCAAACTGCAGGCACCTAAGGTCCCTGAATCTCTTGGCCCCTCTTTGTGGATGAGTTCCTGGAACGTCAACGAATTTGACCCCTGGGAAGTCCTGCTGCCTGGTGTGTTGGGAAGGACACTGGACTCAAAGGCAGGCCTCGGGCTCAAGTCCCAGCTCTTGCCTGCTCTCAGATGGTTGAGCTAGGACGAATCAGGGGCTCATAATGAGCCTCAGTGTCCTCCTTTACAAAATGGGAGTTGTATCCTACATGGCTGTGAAGATTAAAGTGAGGTTAGATTAAGTGAAGGAACAGTGTACAGCGCTTCAACAATTTAGTGGGCATATAATGTTAATGGACCCCCAGTTGATACCTGAATTGGTGGTGGTGGAGGGAGCTCATGAGAGCCTGGGACCAAGGAGGGCAGGAGAGACCCACACAACCAGGGCTGGCTGCAAGGGCAGCCTTTTCAGTAAAGGGCAAAGGAGAGAGCAAGCAGGAGAGTGCCAATTTAAGGGAGGGCCGTGGCCTTATGTTTCCTCTCCTGGCCATGGAGTACATGTCTCCAGCCGCACTGTGATCTTGGGCCAGGTGGCATCTAGCAGATTGGAGATGAAGGTGAAGCGAAGGTCCTGCTTGTCTCAGAACTGGTCAGAGCAAATGATGGGTTTGGAAGCTGGAGCCAATAAAGGCGAGGGTCAAGAAGACGTCATGCCAATCTCCAGGAAAAGACAACTCAGCCCCTCCAAACATCCAAAGGCATTTCTAATTGTTGTTGCTGTTCCAGGGTGGCATGGATGAAGAGTAAGCAGTTGGTGTGGGTGCTGGACCTCCTAGGCTGGGGTGCAGGGCTCCACGAACCATCCTTTCCAATCCTGAACATCTGTGATCCCACAGCCTCCACTCCAGACACCTCTGCTTGGTCCTCCATGACAGCTGGTCCTATTTCCCATCTCCGTGCCCCTTCTCCTTTCAGACCTGCCGTTTCCTTTGCGGGTACACATGCATAGGCTATAACCAGCCATCACCACCGGACGGGGACCTCCTAAAGGAGGGTGGATCAGCTCTCTTCCTACCTTCCCATCTGTCTGCAGTGCCTTCTAGAACCAAATTACTCACACCTGTTTTCTCTCCTTTGCAAGGTCTGGGTGTCCAGAGAAAGAGAAAAGAATTTCTCAGGCTCTCTGCAAAACTCCTGCCTGTGATGGGGTCACCGGGCAGGAGTGTCCTATGGGCGTGCTCAGGACCTGGGGTCAGGAATCTCCAAAGAGGGGCCTGGAGGGCAGAGTTCCAGGGGGGCTCCCCTCCCCAGCTCCTCACAATGTCCCTGTCTTTTGGGAGGCTGGCAGTGTGAGTTAGCAATCATGTTCTTTAGATCTGAGTGGCAAAAAGCATGGTTGATGCCATCTGGGACCAACGGGAAAGTTGGGCAAAGGAGGATAATAAGGGGGAAGCCCTTCTCCCTGGCACCCTCTCCTTGGCCCCAGCTGTCCCTGGGAGGAGCCTGGGGCCTGAGCTGCAGCTTCATTATACCGTGACTCTGTGTGCACGAGGGGGTATTAATAATTCATCCAAATCTGCAAGTTAAACGCTGTGTCAAAAATAGAAATGCAATTGCCTACAATAAAATTAAAAACATAAAGTCCCCAAACCCAAAGGCTTCTATTGACAGAGTTTTCTGTCATCTGTTAGAACAAATCTCTCACTGTGTTGGGAGAGAAAAAAAAAAATCTCTGCATGTACTGGCTTCCTCTATCCCCCCTCCCTCCTCGCCCACCAGCCTTCACCAGTGTCTCGAGAGGCCTTTGCATTGCATGGCCTGCCTCCAGCCTTCTCCCCCCGCCCCACCACGTCCCCATCCGTCCTGCTGTCCTGCCTCTGGGCCTTGCGGACCCAGTGCGTGGGTGGTGCGTTTCCAGAAGCTGGCTGGATGGAAGGGCCTGGCCAGGTGGGAGAAATGGGGGCGGGGCGAGAGAGGTAGCAACGACCCTTCGTCCTTCTCAGAAAAGTGAAAGACAGACACCAAGTGGCTGGAATTCGAAAGCCGGAGACCAGGATTCTGGGTCTACCTCGCTCACAACTTGCAGTATGGCCTTGGGCAGGTCACATACCTCTCTGGGCCTCGGCCTCCGCATCTGAGAAAGGATGGCATCTTCAGCCTTGTGCGGTTCAAACTTCCTGAAGCTTGGAGTCCCTGTTTTTTTGTTTTTGTTTTTGTTTTTTTTTTGGTAAAATCTCACTAGACATGAATGTAGAAAATAGATTAAAATGGAGATGTAGAACGTGGTGGGAAGCTGGAGTCTGGATTAGAAGGAACTTTAAGTTCTGTGAAAAGAAATCCTATGGGCTTGAGAGATGATTTCCAAATGCAGACCTGCAGACAGGGCTGGCTGCCTCGGAATCACCTGGGGAGCTTATTAAAATTACATGTACCCCAATCATAAAATTAAAAAAAAAAACCAAAACATCAAGGAAAAAAAAAAAGAGAAGTCCTTGGACCCTAGAAGCTCTTGGTGGAGCCTGGGAATCTGCATTTAATACCTTCCCAGTTGACTCTGGGGTGCAGCCAGGTCTGGAAATCAGATGAACCCCAAGGTCCTTTGCTGCTCTAAAAAATTCTGGCAGTTGGGTTCTGCAAGGGGGGGCCCTTCAGGTGTCCTCCCACCTGGCTGCTGCGGCCTCTGTGTTCGCAGCCTCATGAGACGCCCTGCTCCCCTCAGCAGCCCTCTGGCCTCGTGCAGCCTTGGGCCCCGGGGGAGGGGCCAGCAGTGCCACTGAGTTTCCCCTGAAACGGGTATGTTAGAGGCAGGGCCCGGGAGGGTCAGCCTCAGCGGACTCGCTGCTCCTGAGGAGCTCGGGTCTGCAAGGGGACCCTGGCAGGTGGAGCATGTGTTGGCCAGAATGAAGTTTGTGGAAAAGAACACCTGCAGCTGCCAGGGAGATAAAGCAAGTTTACAGGAACTGTGAATCTGCACTGCCTTGGCTAAGACCCCCCTCAACCAACCATGGGAGCTGTGATCAGGAGTTACTGTTACGTCCATTTTACAGATGGGGAAGGAGGGGCCAGAGTAATTGAGGGCTTTTTGTGGGTCAGCAGTGGATGTGAGACCTGAATTCCATCTCTCTTCCCCACAGAGTCTGCTTCCAAACATGAGACATGGGCTGGCTGAGACTGCACCAGACTCACCTGGAACACCTATTAAGATACAGATTCTGGGGCCCCAGCCCAGACCCACAAATCAGAATGTGTGTACGTGTAGGGTGAAGGCTGGGAATCTGCAGTTTTGTGCCTTTAGGGGGTCCATATCCTGCTGTCTCCCCTTCTTCCCCAACCTTTACTCCATGGCCTTTCCGTCACACCTGGCTCGAACCTATGGCAGCTCATGTGGATACTGACACCCAAAGACAGAGTCAGTCTCATGGGAGGGATTTGATGCCTTTATACATGAGGGACCCAGACTCAGAGAGGTTAAGTAGTTTGCCTCAAGCCACACAGCACTTAGATGGCAGACCTGGGCTTCAAAGCTTCGGTTCTGGTACCACTGCAGTGTCTAATGATGCCATGTGACCATTAAGAGGGGTGAGGGTAAACAGGGTGGGAGAGGAACGGAGCCCTCCAAGCGGGTGTGAGTGGGGGATGCATAGACCTCTCATGGCACCCCACCCAGATCCTGGGTGTCCACCTACCGTCCAGCCTGGGGGGCAGGCACACTCGCCAGTGATGTGGTGGCAGGTGCCCCCATTCTGGCAGGGACAGCGCAGCTCACAGTGAGCCCCATGGCTCCCAGGTGGGCACAGCTCCTCGCAGCTGTGTGAGGAAGCAGAGGTGTTAGACTCAGCAGCATCCACGTGAGGCGGCAGGGTGCCACCATGGCTGGGCCCAGGGCTCCAGGGCTCCCTGGGAATTGGTGAGTTCATGGCCAGTGTGAACTGCATTAGGCACAGGGTCAGCTGAGACCCAGTCCTGCTTCCTGGCCAGAGGGGAAATCTGGGCTCAGATATAATAAACTAGAAGGTAATGTGCTTCGGCCAGTACTTGCGGGATGAAGCAAAGGCTTTTAGTACAAAGAAAAGTCTTTTCCTGGGAAGGAAAGTCTGAGGAAAGTTTCCCTAAGGAGAGATATTTCCCTTGAAATATCTTGAAGCGCAAGTCAGTTTCACCAGGTGAACGGCAGGAAGAGCATGCCAGGCAGAGGGAACAGCGTGAGCAAAGGCACAGAGGACTGCCTGGGTTCAGAGAAGGGGAGAATCTGGGCCTTAGTCCGTTGGCCCTGACTCCAGCTCACCTCAATACTGGGCCAGGCAGTAAAGGGGCAGAGAACACCCTCAATCAAGAATGTCTCTGTAGCCAAAGTCCCCGGGTCTCCCCCAGGACCTAGGCCTGCTCACAGGTCTCAGAGCATTTGACAGTCTTGGCAGGAAAATTTCAAACTTGACTCTCAAGGGGTCTCAACCAAACCCCACGAATATGGATTCTCCAAGGAACTGGGTGGAGTGGGGTGGGGTGGGGTGGGGTCTGAAGAGAGAGGGCAGGGGAGAAGAAGAAGCACAGGACCCCCCCACACACAAATCTGTGCCTGTTATCTGCCCAAGACCTTCACTGGCTCTCTCTGTCCTGAGTGGCCTGGAAGGGTCAGGCTCCAGCTGCGGAGCAGCCTTTGGGCTACAGTGAGAGGAGAATAACAAGCTAAGGTCTAGGGCCTGGTGCTGGGCATGGACCCTCCTACCTAGACAAGGGAGGGTCTCCTGGAGGGGTAGGGGGTCGTTTTGATCAGCTCCTCTGGTCACGGGAGCACCCAGCTGTGCATCCTCTCCACGGACCAGTCATCCCGTGCCTGGATGGCCGGGATCTGAAACCCACAGGGGTGGGCCTGGGCCTCCAGCTGATGCCGGACTTGGGATCAGAGCACAGGAGGAGCCTTCTGCTCCCATCGCCCCACCCACTCGCAAGTATCCCACCCAATTGCTGCAGTGAGAGCAACTGCACCCACCCCTGCCCGTCCAGGCCCCGCCCCTGGCCACACGCTACTCACTAGACGCCGGTGTAGCCGGGCGCACAGAGGCATTCGCCGGTGCGGGGGTCGCAGCTGGCGCCATGGCGGCACTGGCACTGCAGCTGGCAGCCCTTGCCGTGGGTGCCGGGCGCGCAGAGCTCCTCGCAGCGCCAGCCGCGGAAGCCAGCGGCGCACACGCAGGCGCCCGTGATGGGGTTGCAGAGCGCGCCGTTCTGGCACTGGCATCGGTTGCTACAATGGGGGCCCCAGTGGTTGCTGTCGCAGCCTGCAAGAGAGGGGACAGTCAGGGCGTAAGGGTTCCCTGCGGGTTCTCCTTGGACCGGGCCAGACCCAATGCCCAAGATGTCTTTCCATCTTGGCATAGATCTTCTCTTGGATGGGGGGCAGCAAGACATGGCTGGCAGGAAACCTTGGCACCTGCTAACCTCCATCAGCTCTTCCTCCAAGCCACCCAATCATACAAGCTAAGAAAGGCGGTGGGCTTGCTTCCCCAGTGCAGCTTCAGAACACATCACCGGTTCCGGCCACTCCCGTCCAACCATATGGGCCTCATCATTGAAATCCTGGAGCCATGTGCTGCCTACCTCCTCTGTCTTTGCAAATATTTCTTCTCTGTTACCTGTTTGTGTTTATCTCTGCCGGGCCCTTTCTTTTCCCATTTGCCAACCAACTTCTCTGAGACCACCCTCCCCCCTTTTGCTGCCTCCCCACCCCACCTCTCACCTCCGTCTTCCCTTTGCCTTCCTTTCTTGCCCACACTCGTGCTTTCCCACTTTTTCATCTCATTCTGAGCAGTTCTTCTCATCCTTGTCCCTCCCTTGATTCCATCCCCTTGTTACTCTTTTCATCTCTTTCCTCACAGTTTTTTTCCCTTTCTGTAATGCCTCCGCCACCAGCTTGCACCATTTTCAGTTCAATTTCATTACTTTCCAAGCAGCGGCTTCGGAAGGAGCAGAAAGGAAAGAAATGTTTTCCCAGGAGGTGACAGACAGCCTTCAAGTTCTTTACATGTAATGAAATGTTTCAGAAAGTGATATCTGAGCTGGCTTTTCAAAAATTCCTATTTTACACCTGTGGAGAGGGGCTACATGGGCCACTCACACCCAGCCAGCTGCCACCTTCCACGCAGACCCTCCTACAAACCACAGCATCATTCACTTGCATTCGGGGTTGGGGTGCAGGGAGCAGAGTTGAGGCATGGATAGGCACAAATGTTCCGGGAGACGTTCAATGGAAGAAAAGATTCTTCCTGCTAAGAAGGTCAGGCAAGGCTCATTGACGAGAATGCCTCTGAATTTGCTTTAGGTGATCTCTTTTCTGCCTGATAGAGTGTCCAATCGTCCCAATTTCTCCACAACTGTCTTGGCTTTAGGACTGAAAAGTTCCACATGTCGGGAAATCCCTCAGTCTGGGGCAAACCAGAATGGCTAGTGGCCCTACTGCCTGAAGAGATGAAAATAAGCAGTTGGCCTCTGTGCTGTGGTGATTCTAGGGTTGAGACACTCAAGACAGGAAAAGAGGTCAAAAGAATGGGGTCACGGAAGGTGTCACGAGGGTAGGTCCACCATAAGCAAAAACACAACAGCATTCAAATATTGGGCCCATGCAAGGGTACAAGGCCAATGAGTATATGGGATATTTGGGGACTACAGGGTTGGTGGCAGGATCACTCCATCAGGCCCACTAGCCCCCTTACATGCCTCCCCTGCTTGCTGACCAGGGGGTCAGGCTGCCCAGTGCCCTTTAGTGGACAGGACCGTGTTAAACCACCTGAAAGCCTAATCGCCTTCTCTTGGTTCATCCCATCTTCATCTGTACCCCAATACTCACACATACAGACCAAGCTACCAAATTATGAATGAACTCCCTATATTTCTACCAGTATTACAGTGAGTAAGGCAAAAATCTAGCTCAGTTATAATTATAACCTCCACCCACACTGAGAAACGCTCCGAGGACTGAGAGTGATTGAGTATCCAATAGTTGTGAATCTCCTGCCACACCCTCTCTGGGACAGACACCCAGTGAGTGGAAACGCTGGAATCACCTACACTAATCTCGCTGTGGCCTCCCTCTTTTTGTTGCCAAGCACAAATAGTTGAATTCATATAAGTTTAATGTACATCTGATGTGACTCTACTGTAATAATAATGACAACCGCGGTTTAAATGTTTACTATGTGCCAGGCACCATCCTAGAAGTTTTACGTGCCTTATTAAAATTTAATCCTCACCACCACCCTGGGAGTTAGGTTTTATTATTTCTTCCTTTCACCAATGGGGAAATAAAGGCCTACAGAGGTTAAGCAATTATTCAAGGTCATGATCAAGGGTGGGCCCAGGTGTTCTGACTCCAGCTTGTTCCACTGCAGGTACATGCGACATATTCTATAGGACAATTCCGAGGAGAGAAAGCCACAGCAGCCGTTTAGGGCAGGGTGGCAGCGGTAAAGCATGAGGTCAGGGACCCATGGAGCCTGGCTGCTTCTTCTCCACTCATCACTGCAAACAACTCCAGGACCCAGAACAAGGTATTCGCTTCATGTGTGTGGGCCCTGATTACTGACTGCCCGGAGACCTCGTGGAGTCCAAAGCTAGCTTGTTCCTGGTGCAGTACAGGGCGTACAGCTATACTTTGCTTATCAGAGGTGACCTCTGTCCTCTGCTGGCACTGCCAAAAGCCCTGGAGGAAGCAAAACTCGGCCTCTGCTGAGGAAGCCAGAATATTGTCGATTCCATGCAGTAACACTTGGTTGCTTTCATTCTTCTACCTGCCCATTCAAGAAACATTTACCAAACACCACTAGTGCCAGAAAGTCCCCTGCCCTTGTGGAGTACAGTCTAGTGGGGGCAGAAATACAGGAGCAGCATTTATGATAAACTGTGAAAGTGCTATATATATATATATATATATATATATATATATATATATACACACACAGTTACAGAACCTTCTAGAATGGGGAGTTCAGGAAGACAGCCTCAAAAAAAAGACCTGAAGAAAGAGTGGGAGTGGGGGAGGAATGGTTCTAGGTAGAGGAAATGACATATGTAAAGACCCGGTGGTAGCCAATAAACACATGAAAAGATACTCAATATCACCAGCCATTAGGGAAATGCAAATCAAAACCACAATGGGACACTACTTCACATCCACTAGAATGACTGTTAAACAAACAAAAAAAGTAAATTAACTAGTGCTGGTGAGCACGTGGGAAAATAGGAACCCTAGTACATTGTTTGCAGGAATGTAAAACGGTGCAGCTGCTATGGAAAACAGTCTAGTGGTTCTTCAAAAAGTTAAACAGAGGGCGGGCCACGGTGGCTCAGCAGGTAAGAACGCTTGCCTGCTGTGCCCAAGGACCCAGGTTCGATTCCTGGTGCCTGCCCATGTTAAAAAAAAAAAAAAAAAAAAAGTTAAACAGAACTATGTATCACCTGGCAATCCCATCTCTAGGTATATACCCCCAAAGAATTGAAAAGAGGGACTTGAAACAGAAATTCGTATAGCAATATTATTCACAATAGCCAAAAGGCAGAAGCAACCCAAATGTCCATTAACAGACGAGTGGAGAAACAAAACGTGGCCTATGCATACAATGAAATAGTATTTGGCTCTAAAACGGAGTGAAGTTCTGATACATGCTACAATATGGATGAGCCCAGAAGACATTATGTTGAATAAACTAAGTCAGACACCAAAGGACGCCGTATGATTCCACTTAGATGAAATAACTAGAATTTGCAAATTCACAGAGACAGAAAGTAGAGTACTAATTACCAGAGGTGGCAGGAAGGGGAATGGGGAAGTTAATGCATAATAGGTGCAGGGATTCTGTTTGGGGTGAGTGGAAAGTTCTGGTAATGGACGGGGTGAGAATGGTGCAACACTGTGAATGTAATAAATCCCACTGAAGGGTATGCTGGGGTGGGACTGAGATGGGAAATTTTATGTTATATATATGTTCCCACGATTAAAAAAAAAAGATACTAAAGAGACAGTGCCAATTAAATGCAATACATGATCCTGGATGGGTTCTAACAATTAAGGAAAATTGCCCAGAAGGACATTATTGGGATATATGGAAACAATGGAACATAGAACATAAGCTTTATATCCACGTTAAATTTCTTGAACTTGATAAGAATGGTTATATAAGATGGCTACATAAACGAACATCCCTGTTCTTAGGAAATGTGCATGGAAGTATGAAGTATCCAAGGAGCATCACTCATCAATCTATTCTCAAATTTCAGAAAACAGGTAAATAGATAGACTAGCAGACAGACAGTCAGATAGAAAGATAGAAGGACAGATAGAATGATATGGCAAATGTGGCAAAATATGAAGCTGGGTACCTGGATGGGGGGGTATGTTGGGGTTCTCTGAAAGGTTTTGTATTATTTTTGCAACTGCCCTGTACATTTGAAACTATTTCAAAACAAAAAGCTTAATACATTTGGAAAATCTTGGAAGCAGGAAAAAGCACCACATGGGGGAAAATGAAAAGTTGCATGTCTGGAGTAGACTTTAAGGCAGAGCAAGGTAGGAGGTGAGGAGGATTCCTGGGCAGGGGCCCCTGGCCCAGGGGCTTTGTGAGCCGAGTTAAGGGTGTGGCCCTCACACAAGAGCATTTTAAATAGAGGACTGAGACAATCTGGCGTGGCCGTGGAAGGGTTACGCTAGTGAGAACACGTCTGCAGGCAGGAGAGGTAGGGTAGGGTCAGGGGAGCCGGGGTGGGGGTTATTAAACACAGAAAGAGATAGTCACCTTGTTTAAGGTGGTAGCATTGGGGACAGAAAGAAGCACGCAGATCCCAGCCACATTTTTTTTTTTTTTTTTTTGCATGGGCAGGCACTGGGAATCGAACCCAGGTCTCCTGGCATGGCAGGCGAGAACTCTGCCACTGAGCCACCGTCGCACTGCCCCCAGCTACATTTATGAGATGAGGTAGAATCAGCAGGGACTTGGTGATGGACAGAGGCTCGGGGTGGGGGAGAAGAGGAGGGAGTGAGAATGTCACCCCACTGTGGCTTCGCAGCTGGGTGGATATTGGTGCCACACTCTACGAGAAGCACAAGAGGAAGAATACATTTTAGGAGAAAGAGAGTGAGATTAATTTGGACATTGAGTTTGAGATATTTAAGGACATCTAGGAAGGCATTCAAAACTTGCTGACCCTTCATATAAATACAATTCTATTAAGCCTGACAATCTGGTTTCTCAGACCACAGGTTAGCGTGTGTGTTTGTGTCTGCATGTGCGTATGCGTATTTTTCGGGGCTTATTAAAATCTGCAGCAAAAGCTCTGTGTCACAGTAGGAAACCATGGAAATAAACAGAAAATGTTCATAGACTAAAAAAGTGAAGCAACCTGGAGCCATTAATTTAGGAGCAAATAGACCCTCACACCCAAAATGACAGGAAGAGGTTACATTCAATTTAGAATATTCTGATTAAGAAAGCAGGGAAGTGTGTAATCCATTCCAGAGAAATCTCCCCCCAGAGTGATTAATGAAAAAAAAAGTTAGGGTTCACAGGGATAAGCTTCAGTTATCTAGAAAATCCACTTAAAAACACCTCATTCCCCAGCAATGACAGAGAAATGAGGCAGAGCTGCAGTGAGTCAATTATCTACTCTGCTGAAGGTGAATAAAAACCACTGTCATTACAACAGCACTTTGTATTCTTTCACAGATAATTTCAAACTCTTTCTAGTTTGGCCTTGGAATGTCACACATATACACAACTTTTTTTATTTTCCTGTCACAGACTCTCCTTCCTAATTATATTTGGCTTTGGCTGATTTTTCAACTGTTTGTATCTCCTTTGGGCGGCCAGCGAGTGTTGAAAGGAAACCCAGAAGTGGGTGGCCTGGCTTGTTCTGTCCCTTTAAGCTGGGACACTCACCCCACCCCCCCACCCCCATTTCTTCAAACTTTGGGATCCAGACCTAGGCTTCCAGGCTCCCCGAGACAGCGAATGGGGCTGCCCTACCCCAGGACACACTTTTACATTTTAAGCTACGGTTGATTGAGCAGTTCCTATGCGCCAGGCAATGAGGTAAATGCATAAAGTAGATTTTCTCATTTAAGTCTCCCAGAGACCCATTTGCAATGTTCATCTCATCGTTTTGGAGACACGTCCCAGAGAGGTTAAATAACTTGCCCAAGGTCACACAGAAAGGAGTGAGCTCCTGAGCCCCTGTTCTGCTGGTATTGATGGAAGGGGGCAGGGGTACAGGATGCTGGTGGCCAGCCTGGGGGAAAGCAGCCACTTTGGATAACCACAAAGAGATGAGAGAAGAGAGACTCATTTTCCACAAGAACCTTATTCAGGGATTGGTTTGTGAGCGAATGATTGTAATAGGTCCCAGGTTTTCCATGAGTGTCCCTATTTCCCATACTTTTATTCTTTTCAACTAATTTACTAAAGCCACCAAGTAAATGTTTATATAACTAAATGATACGCCTCTATTGACTTTCTACAAGGACAAATAATTTGGCTGATCTTTTTTTCAAAAATCACCGCATCTATATAAGCCAGGTTTAGGTTCTTTACATCCAGTATCCCCATGAGATTTTAGAGTCTCACTTGATTGGGGGGTGGAGGACTGAGGCATGTCCTTGTTCTGTAACTTCCCTTGTCTCCCATCACCCACTTCTCCCAACCACAGTCCTACCGCTTCCAGCCCAGAGCTGGGCACAGGAAGAGCTCTCAGCACAGCAGAGGGCTGGCCCTTCTCCCAGCTACCCCAAGAGACCTTCAGTCCGTTCCAACTGCTTTTGGAGATTCATTTCCTCAGATGGTGATTCTCAGCCTGGCTGCACATTAGAATCACTCCCGAGATTCTTAACTAGTCATTCCTGGGCTTCACCTCTGAACATCCTGATTTAATTGATCTGGGGTGGCGGGTCCAAGCATGGGTCCTTTCAACAAAGCTCCCCAGGTGAGAACTCTGTGATCTCTATTCTCACTGATTGTCTCAGAGAAATGGGCAGGAGGCCAGAGCTGGGGGTGGGAGAGCTAGGTGGTTCTCCCCATTCCACAGATAGGAATCCTGAGGCTCAGCAAGGAGGAACAGGGGAGGGGGGCAGGAGCGGAGGGGTCAGGAGGGGAGGGGGGGCGGGCGGGGTGGGAGGCAGGAGCAGCCCAATGAAGTGAAGTGAAGATCAGGGGCTAGAAACAGCCTGAAATCCACTGACCAGTGCTATGGCCTGGGGCACGCTACCTCCATCTCCCCAGCAATGGAAAAACTGGGTGCAGTCAGAGCACATCCCAGGAATGGCCCCAAAGCCCCACATTTCCCCTCTCTACCACACAAGAAGCATGGTAGCCTCCAGGTGGTGGGATTACTTCCAGCAGGTGTAGAGGCAGAGATGGAGCAGCAGCTGCTGGAAACCACTCCAGCTGATAAGTGACTTCCTAGTGAGCCAGGCCATTTGTCAACTGATCTGCCCCAATAAAAGCACAGGCGAGTCTCAGAGGCTGAACCCTCCACTCTTTCCTGCCCAAGCCGCGAAGGGCAGATCATAGCCAATGCTGTTCAACCTTGGGCCACATCCTCGCCCTCTCTGGGCCTCTGTTTACACATCTGTAACATAAGAGCGTTGGATCAGTGGTTCTAGCCTGGTGTAGGTCACCCTCCCCAAGAGGAAACGTGGGGGAGGTTAGGTTGTCACAATGACCAGGGATTAGTCTTGCAGGTCCAAGAACTGTGCCCCCCAAAAGCCAGTGGGGTTTTTCCAACCCTGATATTGCATGATACTAGGTCCTGTTGCTAAATTTCCCCTTTTGAAAAACAGGCCAGAGGGGATAGGGATGGGTAGTGAGTTTGTCCTTGCATGGAAAAGAAAAATTCAAGCTGGCTTTCCAGGCTCTGAGCTGAGCCATTGCTCATCTCCCTCTCTTCCCACCACTTAGATGGTTGGAATTAAATATTAATAGACCAAGGTGCCATAGATTAAAACCCAAATCTCCTGATACAGTCCGACCTAAGCCTAGAAGATGCTGACAGCACAGGATTATAATGATGTATCATTAGCTCTTAGTGATCTATTTATTATACTTGTTACTTACTCTGTGTTACTTAACCACACTGTATATCCCTTAAATGGGTGGGATTCACTAGCAGCTGTACCTCCATGGCCGGTCTCCTAGCGTGGCAGGGATGGACGAGCAAACACACACACAGGAGAAACCCTAGCCCTGAATGCCTACTATGGACCAGCTGCATTCTTACATGCGTTATTTCATTCAATGCTCCTAATAAACCCGTGCCATTCTATTTATTCATATCCTCAAAGAGCATTATTACCCCATTTTCCAGATGAGGAAACTGAGGCTCAGACATTAAATAACTAGATCAGGGTTTCCCAACCTCGGTACTATTGACATTTAGGGCCAGATAATTCTTTGTCGTGGAGGGTCTTTCCTGGGTATTGAAAGGTGTTTAGCAGTTTCCCTCACCTCCACTCACTAGATGCCAGTTGTTCTGCCCCCCCCCGCCCCCCCGCCCTCCACAGTGTGACAACTAAAATGGATCCAGACATTTGCCCTGGAGGTCAAAATCACCCGATTGCAAAAGGCAGAATTAAGAGTCCCTCTTACTACTAGCCCTTAGAGGTCATCCCACGAACCCCCACATTTTACAGGTCCAGACACTAAAGAGGGGAAGTCATTTGCCCGCGGCTGCACAGCTAATGAACTGCAGAGCTGGACTTGAAACTCGATGCCTATGTTGGTGTAAGGCTCTTTCTATCCCACCAGCTTTTAGGCGGTGAGTAAGCACATTTATTCATGCAATAATTATTGAGCACCTACTATGTGCAAGGGGCTGAGAGGCCCACCATCAGTTTGAGAAACAGATGAGCAAATAGGAAACATCAACCAATCAGAACATGAGGTGACTGGAGGGGCACTGGGCAAGCTGTTGCTGGGGCAGCTGTACCTGGAGAGTGCCCACTGTCAGGCCAGTGAGCAGGTGGAGGCTAGGAAGCCAGTGGGAACATCAAAATGCCCTAAGCAAAGGCAGCCTTGACTACAACCTGGGAAAAGTATCCCCTGGTCCCAGGCAACCAAGCCCATTTTAATGAGACCTCACACATCAAAATATCAGGAGGGTGAGGGGGAGGTCAGTAACACAGTTTTATCAAAGCCCTGCATCTCTCTGTGGATGGATGGATCTGGAAACCAGCACTGGGGCCCTTGCCTCAAAATATCCCTGTGTTGAGAAGCTTAGCCTACCTACAGGTGTGCCTAAGAGTCCTCTGGAGGACCTCTTTTGTTGCCCAGATGTGGCCTCTCTCTCTCGAAGCCCAACTCTGCAAGTGAAACCATTGCCCTCCCCCCTACATGGTACATGACATCCAGGGATGAAAGTCTCCCTGGCGGTATGGGAGATGACTCCCAGGGATGAGCTTGGTCCTGGCACTGTAGGATCAACAATGCCATCCTGACCAAAAGGGAGAAAAGAAGTGAAACGAATAAGATATCAGTGGCTGAGAGAGTTCAAATAGAGTAGAGAGGCTCGACCGGAGGCCACTCTTATGCATACTTCAGTTAGACATTGCTACCAATCATAACTTCCCAACCCCCAACCAAAACCATTCCTGCTGTGCTGATTTGAAAGGATTTATGTCCCCTAGAAAAGCCATGTTTTAATCTGATCCAATCTTGGTGAGGCAGCTTCTTTTAATCTCTATCCAGCACTGCAGGTTGGAAACTTGATTAGATTCTCTCCATGGAGATGTGGCCCCACCCATTCTAGTGGGTCTTGATTAGTTTACTGGAATCCTTTAAAAGAGAAAGCATTTTGGAAAAGGCTTGAAATTCTAAGAGAGCAGAGCCATGACAGAAGGACGAGAATAGTAGAGCCATGAGGCCGAGAGCCCATGCAGCCAGAGACCTCTGGAGATGAAGAAGGAAAACACCCCTGGGACAGCTTCATGGAACAAGAAGCCAGGAGAGGAAGCTAGCAGACATTGCCATGTTCGCCATGTGCCTTTCCACTTGAGAGAGAAACCCTGAACTTCATCGGCCTGAGTGAAGGTAACCTCTTGTTGGTGCCTTAATTTGGACATTTCTATAGCCTTACTTTAATTTGGACATTTTCACAGTCTTAGAACTGTAAACTAGCAACTTAATTAATTCCTCTTTGTAAAAGCCATTCCATTTCTGGTATGTTGCACTTCAGCAGCTAGCAAATTAGAAGACTGGCCAATCCTAAAGAACAACTAGGGCATTATATAAGATTTGACAAAGGTTCCATGCACTAGGGTAACTTTCCAAAACCTACAACCTCCAGGTGGGGTCCCTGGACCAGGTAAGTCCTGAAATGCAGAGGGACCAGCCTCTCCAAAACATCACCTAGTTCCATCCCCCTGTTCCATATTATCGACAGCCCCTTCCAACATGAAAAAGTTAAAATGGGCATAGAGCCCAAATACCCCTAAAGAGTGAAGGATCAAAGGTGGTGGTGGAGTTATACAGAGAAGGTGGGGTTTAACAAATGAGTATGAGTGCTGAATCATTATATTGATATTTCTTACAGCCTCCAGTAGCCTCTAGTACCTTAGAGCAGCTAGAAATAAAAAACTAAAATTATGGACTTGTAACCCATACCAAACTCTGAAATCTGCTGTGCAACTAATTGCTGTGATGTGCTTTGACATTTATTGCTTTTGTGTATATATGTTATTTAAAGAGAAGGAAGAGTATAACAGAGAAGATAGGATTTAACAGATGAGTATGACTGCTGAATCATTATATTGATATTTCTGTTGGTCTCCAGTGTCTTGGAGCAGCTAGAAGAAAAAACAAAAAATTGTGGAACTATAACCCATACCAAACTTTAAAATCTGTTGTATAACTTACTTGTTAAAATGTACTTGGAAATTTATTGCTTTTTTGTATATATTTCACAATTTTAAAAAAAGTAAAATATATATCCCTTTGTCATCTGCTTGCCATTCCATCTTTAGTACTCCATTCCTCAGGGTTTTCAGGAATCCCTTATTACAATGCAAATAACTGTGTTGGTGTGTGTGTGGGGTGTGAGTGTGCGTCAGTTACCTCTTGAGGCATTATCAGCCTCACACCTTATTTATCTGTTACTATTTGAGTGACAATTAGCAGCCTTGGGAGCTAGATCAGGAAGGACGTCTGTGTGTGTGTGTGTTTAACCTGCTTTTGGAGAGAGGAGAAGGTGAGGTGTAACAGTCAAATTCATCCCCTTGCGCCTGGATGTAGAATGCCACCCTATTGCATGGGCAGGTTAAGGCAAAGAAAACTATGCACTCTAAGGGTGTTACCTTGTTCAACTCAGGTCAGAGTAGCTATAATTACTCTCATCTTATGAAGGAAGGAACCAAGGCTGGGTATGTTTAGTTCACTTGCAGGGGACCTCCCAGCTCGTGCCATCGCTCTGGCCTGACAAATGAGGATATTTAGCCACAGGGCTTTGAACCACAGAAATTGAAAATTGCAGTCTGTTTAAACCAGTGCTGTCCTTGCACACAGGAGGGAAGATGCCTGTCCCAGGTCATCCGATAGAGACAGGAGGGGGTGAGAATCCCTGGCCCCAGCGAGCTCTCTGGGCCATGATGATCAGAGAGGCCGGAGGGGGCTCGGGCCAAGTCAAGGGGAGGCGGCCCGTCCCCACAGCCTCCCTGACATCCCAGAGTCCAGTCGGAACTCATGCAAGCCCCTCCGCCCCAAGACCTCTGCCCAATGGTTGCACCTCAATGGCCCCAGCACTTTTGCTGCATACCCTGCAGCAAGGGGCCCAGTGAGGCCCAGAGTGAGAGGTGAGCTGGGAGCTGGCCAGAGCCAGCCTGTCCTCAGTGCTGCTCAAAACCTCCCCGCCCCCACCCCACCCCCACTGGCTTTTAATGAGGGCCCAGCTCCCGTCTGCTGGGCTCTGTCTGATCTGCCTGCATCACTGCCTTTGAAGCTTCCCAGCCCCAGAGACCATTTATCTCCACAATTTGCTTAGAAAGCCTTATAAATCATGTCCGTGCACAAAGGAATTATCTCTTTGGAAGAGACTTTCAAAGGCGGCTGGCAAAGACACCACAGACCCTGTGGCCCTGTGCGCCCACCCCCCACCTGCCTCGCAAGGCTCCTGAGCAAACCCCAGGCTGGTGGGGGGACTGGGGGGCTGGTGTTAGTGGGGATCAAAGGGAATCCTGCTCGTGCTGGGAGGGAGTGAGATCCCCAGATGTGGGCTCTGCGGGAAATGCACTCACAGTGGAGACAGGAAAGGACACAGGAAGGACACCAGGTCCAAGCCCGTTTCCGGTGAGAAGTGACCTATTCCACGACGCTACCATTTGCTGACCATTCCCCTGGCCTCTGACCTTCATCCCCCTGTGAGGTCCGTTCTGGTGGAAGGAGCCTGGACTGGGGGCCCTATCCCTTTCTCTGGCTTTCTCAGGAGCACTGGGCCAAGCCCACCCTTCCAGACATCAGTCTCCCCCTTGGCAAAGAGGAAGAAGTAGCCCAAATCAGTGGGTGTCAAGCTGTAGAGTCCAATGGGGTACGGCGGGGGCTCTGGACCCCAGTTTCCACAGCTCAAGAGCTGTCCTCCTTTCGGTGGGGCTCTCACTTCAGCGCAAAGGATGAAGTAGCAAA